>JANZXP010000009.1:25716089-25743863 GCA_027576715.1 Erythroxylum flavicans
GGTTAAAACCTTTTATGAAATTTTGCAGATCTTAAGGCATCTTTAAAGGTTTTATTTAGAATGAAAGTATCGGCCATTAGCACCTTCAAGAGCGTCAGGTCTGTTCTCATCACGAAGTAAAGGACCCTCATTTGTGGGAAGAGATTTACTTGGAAACTCTCTATCTTCATTTGCAGAATCTGACCTACCTATCTCACACTCAACAAGATTAACTACTTGCTTTTGATTGATATCTTCAGCTGTCCCACAGATATCTAAACTAACTAGAGCATTCAATTGCTTTTGCACAGCAACTGAGAGAGAAACAGCATGATCACGAATCAGAGAGTCACGTGGTGGACAGAGTAGCATATCAATCAAGGCCTTGTTGTACTGAAATAGGCTAATAGATGGCTTTCGAAAACCCTTTTGGCGATATAATCTAATAACTTTAAATACATGTTCACACAAGTTGCCCATTTCTGCCCAACTGCAGTCACAAATAGCAAACTCCGATCCCGGGTTCCAAACCATGTGAAGTTTATCTCGATTGACCTGGTTGGTAACCTTTGCAAATCTATTTTCTACAATGACATCTGCGTCTGCAATTTCCAATGCCTTGCGCCAAGATGTTAAACCAGTCACCCATTCATCTTTCCAGTATCTTGCAAAATCATCTCTGTCAGAGTACTCATCAAGCCAGAAATAGGAGTGTACTTTTGTACCCAACTTGTAAACCAGCCAATCCAAACGTTGGTAAACACTAGGATCTTTCTCATTCAACAACCTGACCTTCAATTGATTGTGATAAAATTCTATTGCTGCACACATTTCTTGACTTGCCAAGGGCAGAGTTTTTAATGCAGTAACCCAACTCCCTGATACAAAAGAAATATGATTCTTAATGTTACATTTCTAACGATAGAAAATCTCATATGACAGGTTAAACTAGGAAGCAAATCAATTTCATTCACAGATATGGTTCACCACAAAAGAACAATTCACATCATTTAGTTGTCCTCAGGTACTTGATAATGATGTCCATAGAGGAAAAGGAAAAGATCTAGGAGTCTGCTTTTAGGACAAAGTAAACTAACTTGAAAAGAAGATGAATCGAAAGGTGACCCACCTATTCTAGGATGCCAGATTGCCTTGAAGTAATCTACAAAATCAAGGATATCAACAAAATCTTCCACAAAAGCCTCAAATAAATTCACAGATCCTTGTCCTCTACATATATCATCAAATGCAAGTGCAAGTCGATTTGACATTTGGGCGCGCATCTCTATTTCTGGGCATCTCTTTACTAAGTTCTTATGCCACAGATGGCGGACCCGCCAAAATGATATTAGTACAGAGCACTGAAAAACATCCCTGAGAAGAATGAAAAGATTAAAGAGGATGAAGCTTAGAATCCAATCAACGTAATCTAGTGAACTGCATAAATCAGCCAACATCCCTGAACTGCCCAAATCCAAATGGAGCAAAATTGAGATCTTAGAACTACCAATGGCAGTAAGCAACTCTTGATTTCACATTCTTGACTTCACATCGAAATGAAAGGAAAAAGAAAGATGAAAAATACAAGGATTATTTAGGCAGAAAAGTTAGCAACTCTATTAAAATTTTTTTCTCCCAGAAGCAGCCTCAACCGCTTAGTCATTGCTGCACACTGCCAATCCCTAAATATAATGAACACATTCTATAGTCACAACTAAACCTTGAACCCTAATGGCTCTAAAAAGGATAGTCAAGTATCATATAAAAGGAAAGAAAGGAAAATAAGAGTGGAGAACATTATGCAAGCTTAGAGGCCTTGAAATCATAGTACATAAAAGGGCTAATCATGAACCTGATAGTAAGGATGTCTATTGAAGGATCATCCACGATGAATCCAGCCAGATTCCATGTAGGATCCTTGTTACAAACTCGGTTATAGAGTGCCCTCATCCATCTATGAGCATTTGAATCTGCAAAGCTTGGCGTTATTATCCAAGCCACTGGGATGGCCTTGTTGTCTGAGTTGAAGACCAGAAGACTGTAAATGGGATACTAAATGAAACCAAAGAAAAAAGTTAGCTCTTGCCATGCTTATAGAGGCTAGAAACTATGATGACATTTACAAGTGTTAGATATGTACACCAAAATGACAAACCTTCAATTTATTTGTTCCAAACCTTGAATCCGAGGCCATGATACCACGATTGCCAAACCGAATCATCTGTTGCAACTGCCACTCTGTTTGAATTCCCAAAGTCAAAGGATCTGAATCTGAGAAATCCTCATAAAAGAATACATTACTTTGGTGGGTTTCCACCCATAAGCTAACACTAACTGCATCATCTTCATCTAGTTCATAAGTAGACCGACGGATGCTCCTTTCCTGCCTCCGCACATACCTATGAGTCAAAAGATCGTCCCGATTACATGGGCCACCTTGTTTCTCTACCGATTCATTGTGTCTCTGCATTATAGTTTCCACAGAGACTCCAACATGTAGTAAAGACAAAACACGCAGACGCAGATCCTCTGAAATATAGGGGGCAAACATTGCACGCGTTCCTTCAGCCTTCTTGTCCTGTGGTCCATGGCATGGTAACCCTTTCTTATCCACATGCTTGTCCTGATTATAAATGATCAAAGCTACAGATGGTTCAGCAATCAAACGTTTAACAATAAAGTGGCAGGTACAACCTCTCTTAGTATTTGGTCGACCGGCATTTTTCTTCTTTGGTACATATGTTGTCCTACTAGGTCGTACTATCCCACCTTTTCTATGGTCATCAGGACCAAAAGAACACCAATACCTAGAGATTCAAATAGACTGATTATATCACTTGAAGTTTAGGATCCCAGAGTGTTAGATAGAGGGCTACAGAATAATACAATTTGCAACTTACAAAATGTACTCGAGGATGCCATCAACTTTTTGTTTGTAAGGTGCCTTTGGAGGACGGCGTCGCCTTGCTTCAACATGAAATCTTGTTGGGCACTCTCTATTTGCTGATTCACCCCTTACAAAATCATCCACCCTAGCAAAGGGGATAAGAGCGAGTCTATCGATATTATCACGCCAGCCCTCAACCTTGGACCACACAAGATCAGCTGCAGAAAATTCCAGAGATGGAGGATTCTGCACTGGAAGGGACAGAATCTCATCCCATCTGGCCATCTGCAATGGAACATAAAAGAATTCCAAAGAAACAATCAGAACAAGAACCAAATTACAACTAAGTCATTGACAATCAGCTTAACAGAATAATCAACATGCTACCAAGTAAACTCCCAACCCATAAAACAGGCTACAAGACATCAATTGAAGATGAAACAAACAGAAACAGGGAAAAAAAGAGTCCAGTAAGCATACAGCCTCTCAACAAACACTCTAGAGTCTGAGAATGCAAAAGAAAAGATGGTAATAACAATCACTTCACTCCTTCGTATTTGAACATTTCCAAGCAAAATAAAAATGCCACTTCCGACTAAGCAAAACAGGTGGGGTCTCAATGGTTTCCACTTTTCTCGCGTCTCTCATATTTGACGCCTTGAATCCAAAGAAAAAAGCTATATTCTCTGTTCCCATAACAAGTCACAGCCTATTCCTTACAGAAGCGTGCTGTGTTAATTATATGTGTGTTGAGTGAGCTATGAAGAGATAGAGCACTTACAGGAAAGGAAGTTAAATAAGCAGCTGCAAGAAGAAGGCAGCGTCGATACGAGACAAAGCAGCAAGCAAACAATACAAAGGTTCAACAAAATTCCTTCTTTTCTCTTCTCTTCTTCCGCTGCTCTTCTATCTCTGTGTGTGTGAGAGAGGTTTGCTGTGTTTCAGCTGCGATTTCTTCGCCACTCTCGCTTCTAATCTCTAGCAGCTAAACACCTCTTACGTTTCGGTGGGGCAATACAACAAACACATGCGGGTGTAATTTAACTTGGGCTTCAAAAACCCAACCCAATTGTAAACAGCCCATCTTGCCAATTGGGTTCTCGGGTTTCTTGTACGTGAGACCTTCAAGGGCACGCCGCACGTGTCTCGGATGAAACCCCAATTTGGGTTTTTGGGTGAACGGCACCGTCGACTCTTCTCTTTCTTCGTCTCTCTGTAGCGTAGTTGAATAAACTCCCAATTCTACCATCTGGGGTTTTATCATTTTCATTACTTTGACAATCTTCACATAATAACTCACTTCCTGTTGGAGATTCAATTGCATACGTGTATATTGTTCTTTAGCTCACTTGATGACGAACAACATTAGAAGATCAACAATGTCCCTCAGGATCAACTTTAGTGGTTTTCTGAGGTCCCAAATTGGTTTAAAGGTTGAATCTGACTTGGGTTTGGCTGCGTTTTCATCACTGGCATCCATACAGAGAACTGCAATCGCCAATTCTGTTCGAAGGGTACGTTTTGTTTAGTATATTGTTGTGTCCGTTTACATAAAGAGTTGAGTCAATAACTCCTCTTGTTGTCAATTTCTTCTTTTTCTTTGCAGCAAATGGTTCGAGTTAATGGTTAGTGATTCTACGCAACTTTGCTTCCTATGGCTCTCTAATTTGGTTTGCAGCCCCAAAAGTTGCTTCTTGTTATTGAGAAACTTTGTTGCAGTTAGCTTATTCCTGTTGCTTGATGCAAGGAGTCATCTTTAGATGCAGCTATTGAGGTTTCTTAAAGGATGTATTCAGATGAACGTTATGACATGTGATTGCTTGGGGAGTTCGAATGAAAATCCCAATGGAATTAGGTTAAGATGGAGTAATGGACTAGTAGGTGGTAGTTTCTGCAAGATATATTTGTATTTGCGACAACACATGTTGAGATGCCCCAAACATTAGCTCTATACTTTCTCCTGGTGAATTTCGTCTATAATTATCGATTACTGAAATATTTTGGCAGGAATTCATGCTCCATCTGGTGGGGATTTTGGTAGGGACTGCATGGTTAGATCTAGATCACTGATTGAACACATGGAGAAGCATACATCGAGCAACACAAATCCTTACTTTGCTAGATACTTTGCATCAAAAGCTTCAAAGAAAGACGGTGAAACTCCATCTGAGGTTTGAATTTGAAGTTTTTTGAGTTATGTGAATTTCTGCAAATAATTTAGAATTTATTTTAGGTGAGAATCAAATCACATCCTTCAAACTAGGTCTATGTGATCTAAGATAGCTTATGCTGTTTTATTGTTTGTCTTACAAGGATAGTGTGCATGCTTATGTACTCTTATTTCTAGCAGTCGTTCTAATTTTACCCTACTTCTACATACAGGCCAGAAAGGACGTATCTACTGTTGAGGATCCTTTTGATGCTCCCACTTATAATATCCCCGAGAAGCCTGTGACATTTACAGAGGGAGCTTCCTACAGTGTTATAATTCTTGCTGGACTTGGAGTTGCGGCCGCTGCAGGTTATGCGGTATTTAAGGAGCTCATATTTGAACCAAAAGAGTAAGATTTGACTTCTAATCAAGTTATATTTTTCAAACTTTGATATTTGAACATTCGGATTCCTTTGTTCAACTGATATAAAAACCCATGTTCTATTGTAGATACAAGATTTTTAACAAGGCCCTGAAAAGGGTTCAAGATGACAGCCAGGTTGGTGAAGGAATGCATTCCATTAAATGCAGTTCCATTAACCAAGAAACTCAGTCAAGATAAGAAGTGATAGTGTTAGGGAACTACATAAATGCAAGTGGTTTTGATGAATAGTTGTTGATTTTCACCCCCACAGAAGATTCTTGAGATCAAAGCTTTTGGTATAGGAAATATGTTTTTGTAAGCTGTGGGGAAGTGTGGTACATATAAATTCGTATGATGAAATAGATGGACCAATATTTGCCATCTACTTCTCGCCTGTGACTGCTGTGCATGCAAATAGGTGGTTCGTAGCTGGAATATTATTGAAAATGTTAAAATCTAAGCAACAACTTTTATTTGTTACTATGTCCTGATATGGGATGGTTTGTCACCATTTCTCGCTCTTCTTTTAAAAGGCTATGTGAGACAACTTCCAGAGGATCTTTTTGTACCTTTTAACATTATTATAACTATTTTGCATCTCATATAGGATTGTATTTCATTGTATCAGATCAGGGTGAGGATTGGATCCCCGATTACAGGTTACGGTCAGGAAAGTAGAAATCGTGCAGCTCGTCAACGAATTTCCAACAAAATCTTCACCGATGAAGACGGTGTAGAGCACGTCCAGGTAACATCTGAAACAAAAGGGTTCATTAGAAGTAACACTTTCCCTCATGTACTAGAGTCATAAGAGTGAATGCAAGTACTCCCCAAGTTTCAGGGTTCATCCAAACATTACCAAAACATCCTGACAGGAAACTGGACTTGCAGGAATTGTATAACTAACTTGGAATTTACATATGACTTGATTTTTCTTTTGGTTGCGTTTAGATAAGTTTTTATATTCGTGGACCTCATGGAGCTGGGAAAGTTTTTGCTGAGATGTTCAAAGACAAAGTGGACAAGGAATGGAAATACACTTATCTAATTGTCCAATTCATGCAACCTTCTCAAACACAGTTGATACTGGAATCATATATGCCAGCACCAGCACAAGTTGCTGCGTAATAAGCCATGTAATAACAGGGATTTCGGGATTAGATGAATTTTGCCTTTGCACTAGTTTTTACATGACTTTTTGATTGATAAATTATCCCCAATTTTTTTTATATAAGATTCCAATTCTTGGTTTCTATAAGATGAAAGATCCAATTTTGACATGTTCTTTCGTATAACATTTGTTTCCGAAAAGCACTACATTCCAATGCTTTAAAATGAATAAACAACGGCGGTTTGAACTAGGATTGGCACTTGGGCCTGGGTTGGGCCTTGGTTGATAGGGCCTAGGACTCAATTCTTTTGGGCCCTATGGACAATAACAAAACGAAAACTTTTTGAAATTTTTTAAAAATAAAAAATTAAGTCGAGTTGATTAGAGCTAAGTTGGGTCTTAGCTCAAACTGAGGGCCCAACTTGGGCAGCTCTAGGCCCAAGATTGTAGGAATCACACTTGAGCCCGTTTCGGCCTATTATCATCTTAAATTTAAACACAAAATGAGAGCTTACATTTTGGTCCTATTCAAAATTTTAAAAAATTCTGAAAAAATTATGTAAAAAACTCAAAGTCTAAAATATTTCATTTGATTTGTTTTGAAAATTTAAAGTTTATTTAAAAGTTTTTGAGTAAAGTTTGGATCCGGTCTTAATGTTGCTAATCATTCGTAAATTTAGTGGATAAATTGTATTTAAAAATTAAAAAATATAAAAATATTAGTTAAAATATAAAAATATTACATAAAATTTCATTTCGTTAATATTAATAAAGTAAATGGTCATAAATATTAAATAAGTTAAAGTGTATTAACTTTAAAAAATACATAAAATTTTAACAATTAAATTAATTAATAAATTGAAATTCTAATCTAAGATAAAATGATTAACTAAAATTTTATTTTATGTTTAATTATTTATTTTGCACTAAAAGAGCCCAGAATTCGAAACATGATCCTTTTTCCTTGTTTGAAGTTTTTTTTCTTTTCATTGGCTTTTTTTTTAATGCATTTAGTAATTTTAAGTATAAACATCTAAAGCAAAAAATTGATTATTGTTTTTATTTGTCGCTTATAATTTTAGTAAATCCAAGAATAATTATCTAAGCATATCGAAGAAAAACATACACAATTGCAGAAACCAGATTAACAAGGCAGCTAGAATACACTAGGTACCGTACATTGGTTGGAAAAGAAAAGGCTAAGACACAATGAATTAGTCATCACCAGTATCGTGTAAGAATGTATCCATAAACTGTGGAAACGAGTGAGGATAAAACTCTTTCTTGGAAGCAAACATCGCACCAGGAGTGAAGTGATTGTGTATCATACCCACCAAGCTCTTGTTCTTCTTGGGTCTTCTCAACGGCTTCCCTTCTGTCATAGCAAGTACATCAGCAATAATCCTTTCCTCCGAGAGTTCAAGTGATACCATCATCCTTCGCTTCTTGGACTTTGACTTCTCAGCCTCCGGCGACACGTTCCTCTTCCTTTCAACTTGGGATTTAGAGTTCTTTTCACGTGTCTCTAGTCTTTTTATCTCGTTCTCAATCTCGGTGGTCGATGAGTTCTTGCCAAGAGTTTTCGAGATAACCGGGTTTTGATCACTTGAGTTTTCTTTGATGATCAGTTTATCGGCACTGAACTTGAACACGAACTTGGGTATTGGTTTTGGCACCAAAACCTCCACACTTGATGCCGTTGGATTCATGTTCTTTTCCGAACACCAACTCGGAAAGGTGGGTCCCAAAACATCCACACTAGATGCCGTTGGATTCATGTTCTTTTCCGAACACAAACTCGGGAAGGTGGGTACCAAAACCTCCACACTAGATGCCGTTGGATTCATGTTCTTTTCCGAACACCAACTCGGGAAGATGGATAAGCTTGGAAAAAGGAAACTATGGATCAGTGCTAGAGTTGTTATGAAGGCGATGAGACGGAATGTTGAGAAGCTAAAAAATGAAACTGCAGAGGCAAAGAGACGTGGAGAGAGCGAGTAAGATATGCAAATATACGTAGGACACTGTGCTTGTTTTAACGTAGGATACTTATCCCATGTTATGAGTGAGGAATAAGAGATGACTATCAAAGGGAATTCTAGTCAAGCTTGGATTACTATCAAAGGGAATTCTAGTTAAGTTTGGATTACAAACTCAAATTACTAATGGGCAAATCAAAATGACGAGGACGATTCCCTTAAAGAATTAACTATTTACTCCTTAAAATAATACCAAAATGACATATAGCTATGGCAGTTGGAACTGGGATTCAGATCGAGTTCGGACTTGAGGGATGAGATTGAGATCAGGCCGACCACGACTGCCAGCTTAAAACAATGTCATTTTGCCCCATTTACCCAAAACGGCATAGTTGTAACAGGTCAGGTCCCCACATAGAGCACTTCTTGTATTAATACTATAAAGTTCTCACGTCTGACAGGAAAACCAAAGAAAAGAAGAAGAAGAAAAGGACGAAGAACACTAGTTTTCTCTTCATAGTTCTAACGGAAGGGATCACCAACTAAGATCATCCATTCATTTCATTCTTAATGAAAGAGCAGTATCTCAAGGCATGAGCAATGAGTATGTAACTTAAGTAGATTCAGAAATGATTAAGAACAACATGAACACTTACAGTCGGTTCAACAGCTACCAGCCATTCCGTACACATCACTGGAGAGAAAATTTCCACGATTCAACCAGGAACTACGGCATCAATCTGGGGAAGTTTCTCAAACTTCAATAAATAACCATAAAAGCATAACGGTCAGTTTTGTTGTTGAAGATAAGGACAGACAGTCTTCAAATGCCACGTATAACTTTTAGATGTGTTCATGGTAGGATCCAAACCTTGAAGAAAAGGACAAGTCTGCCACTGCATGCACTTCCAAAAACCTCAGGCACCTCATACTTCTCCACAAAACCAGTGCAGGTGCAGTCAATTTGCCTCGGTGACACTCCTGAAACATATAACCAGGAACTGGAAGAGAAGAAGCTAAAGTTTTCACTGACTCCTCTACAGACACAGCCACCCCGAGCTCTCTGTGACAACATAATAACCATAAAGCGATCAAAATCATTTCTTTTCTAACGAAGTAAAAAAGTACACGATAAACTGAATTTGCCACATTGACATAATTATATGCTTGAAAATACTACCATAAATATCTACACCACCAACAAAAATCAAAACAAAGATCATAAAACAGTCTACATGAGCAATCATAAAATTACTGTAAAGACCAAACCGTTCATACAACATGAATCTGCAAACAAGGCAGGCAGTGTGATTATGGCAATGATCATAATAATATGAGTGATAATAGCGGACTCATTCTCAGTGTGCAGGTTGGGGTTCGACTCATCTTCGGCATTGGGGATTCATTTACTACAAAATCACCCCAAAAGAAGTTACTGCAAATAACTAGCTTCATTGTGTAATAAGGTGAATAACAGACAGACCACTAGTCTATCTCCAACTGTTCCAAGGCAAATTGTAGAATTCAACACTCCAGTATATTACTTTTCTAGCTCCTGTTAGAAAATGGCATGTGGACATTCTTGAAATGGAAAAATATTTAATGTTTATGACAGAATACTAATTTACACATGTCAACAAAATAAGTTATTATCTTAATATGACAAGTGCCAACAACATATCACCAATTGCTTTAGGAGTCACATAATGACAAAAGTTGCAAGAAGTATGCACGAAAAAGTTACTTCACCCTCATTATCTGCCAGATTTACTTAGTTCTCTCATTTCCAATTCAGTAATTGTCTAAGGTTAGTTGAAAAGGGTATGACATAGGAGAGTTTCCAGTACAGTTCACTTCACAATCATTTATGACTGCAGTTCACCCCTATGCTCTAGCTTATGAGTTTAGTTAACGTAGTTTTGGATTACAGGTTTTCTTCCGTACTCGTCAGTCACAACAAGCTTGTTACCGGCAACATATGAAATAAGGAAAGAGAGGTAGGGCAATGCTAATAAAAAACAATAAAAAAATTGGAGGGAGGCATATAATTCTGCCATAGTAATGTAACAAAATAGACATATATAAGTCAACTGCATCTAGCCTGTGAATGGAAATGGGATTCACAAACCATTGTTTTCGTATTTCCAGTCCCATTTCAACTAAGGGATGATAGGTTTTTATCAAGTGGACTGTGTAAACAAGTGAAGGCTCTGAAGCTGCTTCGGATGCTCATATTAAAGGAGGGAAGTTTGAATTAACTCTTTCTCGCCATGGAGTGGTCAATCTCAAAAGAACCTCTTGATATTTTTCTACAAGTTGCACATATCAATAGGAACTCAGAAACTTGTTTGGATGCTTAGAAGTTGCATTTATTAGAATCCATTTTCAGTGTTTAAGTAATGGATCACTAGCAAATTTGAATGACGTTTCTATGTGGATTACATTATTAACTATCTCCAAATAAGGTATATGCATCTTTCATAAGATCCAATAATTAATTTAATTGTGATGCCTTAAATCGCCGTGGTAAAGAATTTTTCTCACAATAAATAGCCAAGTCCTTTAATGATTCTTGCAGTTAACTACACAGACATGCAACCTATTGTTGCATGGCTCTCTTGCCTATAACTATGGATTCATGCAGTTCTAAAATGTAATCCACAAAACATGCTTTAGCTAATTGATACATCAAATATGTTAACACAAAGACAAACTACTAATCATGAAAAGTTCCGGCTACCTTGAATTGAGGAACAAGATATAAACCTTTAATGGGCTCAAATTTTTACATATTTCAGCAATCGAAAAAACAAATCAAAACACTGCAGATATGAAACAAGCAAGCCAATAACTAGACTGATCGTGAAGTATCCAACTTCAGAAATATATGTCAGCCTCTTAGACTGTCGAGTAACGTTCTAACACGAAATAGCATGAAAAACAAGATCCCAGCAAAAACAATCAATTACAAACACAAAAAGCTCGTGCAGATGTCAACAAAGACAGCTCATTCACTTTTCTACCGGAACACAAATGCGACAAACTTAAAATAAACCATCAAAGATTCACACTTGTCGTGGATGACCTAAAGGCTATTCCAATCGATGTTATTAAGAAAGGAAAACAATCCACGTGTGAAACGTGTAACTCGATCATGAGGCCACACATTAAGTGGTTGGATCTACCAAATATTTGGATCTGATTGGGCTAAGCATGACATTCTCACAAACAAGTATAAATGTGATGCAAATAACAGATTTATTCCAAGCACGTGCCTTACCGTTAAGAGCAATGCATGGACAGTTAATGAAACGACAATTACGTGCATGGCGCATACAGATAACCAAAGACAATAACATAGATAGCTCGTGCATTACTCCATAATCAACAATAACATGCACAGTTTATTCACTCTTCAAACAATACAAGCAAAGCACATTACGATTACATGACTGATGATACAAATTGCAATTTCCTGGAATTTATTAAGAACAGAAATGTTGTACTTTCCATATTATTGCTTTTGTGATCACTGAAGACATAAGAATATACATAATAAGGCTGTTGTACCAACTATTTGAGTTTCAAAACATGTTTAATGCATTACGCCGATAGGTAATGCCATAAATTAGCAAGCGTGCCAAAAGAATCTAGGGTAAGTGCTTTAATCTCATATCAACAGAAAAACATAGAAGTTTTAAAACATTTACTTATTAAACTGATAGTTTCCGTTTACAATTCCAGCTGCATATAAACAGGGACTATAACATTAAAAGTTCCATCAAGGTCCTTGTTGAAAGGAAAGAAGGAACTAAAACAAGTCTTATTTATTACCCTTTCATCGTACAAGCTCATGGCTTGTTAACGAACAGCTGAAGTCAAGTTCACCAGTCATCATCACCTCCAGGCTTCCAAATTACTTCAGGTGGCCCTCGACCTTATGAAACAGCAATGTCATACCCTCAACCCTATAAACAAGCATGAAACAAGTTCAGCCAGAATTAAGTAAAGCAAAATGAATTGCAAATATATAATATGTGGGCAAAACGTCTCCAGCCTCTTCTTCCCATCTAGGATAGAAGATAAGCAATCCACCAACTCTGAAACCACTAGCTAAATCTCTTTCTTCATTCCATTGATCCAATTAGTTATCAAACGTGAGGAAAAAAGCTCAATATACCAAATGTCAAACCTTCATATTCTGATTGGACTCATTAACCTTGTATGTCTCAGAAGTGATTGATGATAACCACATCCCTGGAAACAAACACTGCAAAAACCCACCAAAAAGACAGCAAATTTCTCAGATACCAAAGAAACAAACTCAACTAGTATGTATCGAAGGTAAAACAATCAAAACTTGGCTTACATCAAGCTGATTCTGCACAAGCTTAGCCCTCTTCTTGGGCTTCCTGGAGGGCTTTGACCCAGTTAGAGCATAGATATCTTCTGCAATCTCGTCTTTGTTAAGCGAGATCGAGAAATCAGCAATCTTCTCCTTTCCCTTCCCTTTTCCTTTCCCCTTTTTCTCAGACCCATCTTTTGTCTCCGGGGTCACCGCTGCTCCGCGGCCTATATTCACTGCTCCGCCACTTTTCTTCTCACTCCCAGTGTTCGCACCGCCACTCACTGCATCAGCATTACGCTTCTTCTTGGTAACCAATTCTCTTGGCCTCAGGTTCCACACCTTGTGCTCCGGTTCAAAGGAATCTTCCACGCCCGGAATCTTATCGTCAGCATTATCACTAACATCAGTGTCCTTGCTCTTCGCACGAATGCGAATAAACAGCTTCGCCTTTTTGTCAGCATCCTCAACAACAACAACATGATCATTCGGTTTCTTCTCTTTCTCCAATTTCTCACTCTTCTCATCCGAAGCATCATTCAACATCTTCTTCTTCTCCAATTTCTCATTCATCTCATCCGAAGCATCATTCAACTTGTTCCTCTTCCTCTCCAATTTCTCACTCTTTTCATCCGAAGCATCATTCAACTTGTTCTTCTTCTTCTCCAGTTTCCCACTCTTCCCATTCGAAGCATCACTCGACTTCTTCTTCTCCAATCTCTCACTCTTCTGATCAGAGACGCCATTCACCTTCTTCTCCTTCTCCGATTTCTCGCTCTTCTCACCAGAAACGGCATTCAATCTCTTCTCCTTCTCCGACTTCTCACCAGAAACAGCATTCAATCTCTTCTCCTTCTCCGACTTCTCACTCTTCTCACGAGAAACAGCATTCCATCTCCTCTCCTTCTCCAACTTCTCACTCTTCTCACCAGAAACAGTATTTAATCTCGTCTCCTTATCCAACTTCTGACTCTTCTCACCAAAAACAGCATTCAATCTCCTCTCATTCACCAACTTCCCACTCTTCTCACCAGAAACAGCATTCAATCTCCTCTCATTCTCCAACTTCCCACTCTTCTCACCAGAAACAGCACTCAATCTCCTCTCCTTCTCCAACTTCTCACTCTTCTCACCAGAAACACCATTCAATCTCTTCTCCTTCTCCAACTTCTCTCTCCTCTCACCAGAACCCGAGTTCCTCGGCGGAAGCGGAGGCTTGCGGGAGGACTCTCCCCCTGGCTTCCGAACGCGGTGGTAGTGCTGGTGGTTGGCGGAGTTGTTCGACCATTTGAGACCTTTGAAAGTGAAGTTGTGGAGCGGTTGGTGAGGAGGCTTGACGTTGGCAGGAGGATCCATTGTCAAATTCGATTGCGCTTGGTTCTCTGGATCAGGAGGAAACGCCATGTCCCTTCTTGTGAGTATTAAGATTAATAGAAGTGAGAATTGAACAAACAAACAAGCCAAAGAGGAATTAATGTAGGGTTAAATGGTTGAAATGGAAGCCTGGGAAGAAGAGAGAATTGAAGGAGAAAGTGATAAAAGTTAAATAAAAAAGAAGAAGAAGAAGTAGTCTTAAACAAAAACCCCAAACACAGCCGCAGTCCGCAGAAGAAAATAACAAAAAGAAGCTTTAATGACTTGGAAATGGAGGGAGGTGGAGAGAGAAAGAGAGCATGACTTGACTTTTTTTAGCGCACGAGACGAGAGAGAAGAAAAGCAGCAGTTACTTTACATGGGTATTCGCCTTTTCCCCGTATTGCCACTGCTTTTTCCATTTATTTACCGTTCTGGACAACTTCACTTTGGTTAGGTTACTGTTCTTTATCGCTTTGAAAGTCCACCGTAAGTAGTACCTCAATTGAGTGGACCAGTTCCTCTTTTCTTATATCTCTATTTTAACCCTCTTTCGACTTCAATATGACGCCGTTTTATAGATTCCGTATATAATGCAATATAGTTTTACAGGATAATCGTATGTTTAATGTAACACTGGTGACACACGGCGGTGGACTTCGCTGGTTCCTCCTGAGTTGGGCGAAGGTGGGCCCAAGTGTAGAAAGAAACCGTAATTTGCACGTGATGAACAACAGTTGCCATCTGCAGTGGCACAGTCGTGAAAATCCAGATATTTTAAGGAGAAAGCAGTCAGTTTGTTCGTTGGTCTTGACATGTGTGCTTCATGCAAATAACGAGCAGTGGCACCTGGATTCGAACGTGCCCCACAATTTCACTCAGGTTCTGCTATGCTATATCCAATACCATAATAAAGTTTATTCTCACTAATTCCAATTAATTTTATTTTAATTAAAATAATTAATATTTTTAAAAAATTACAAAAATTAATCTGAAAAAATAAAAGATTTAAAGTTTAAAAAATTCAATCTTACATTATAAAACTGATTAATGATTACATAAAAT
Source organism: Erythroxylum flavicans (assembly GCA_027576715.1). Classification (NCBI taxonomy): domain Eukaryota; kingdom Viridiplantae; phylum Streptophyta; class Magnoliopsida; order Malpighiales; family Erythroxylaceae; genus Erythroxylum; species Erythroxylum flavicans. The sequence continues at coordinate 25,731,385 of JANZXP010000009.1, forward strand.
TAAAAAATTTTAAATATAATCTAAAAAATTTTAATTTTTATTAAGAAAAAAAATTTTAATTAATTTAATCTATTTTAATTTATAAAAACTTATTAATTAATAAAAATTAAACAAATTAATAAATTACTTGACTTTTAATAAAATTTTATAATACAATCCACATAGGACTTTTTAATCATTAAAATAATATTATTTAATTAATTATTATTAAAATAATATTATAAGCTATTAAAATTTAATTGTTTTTAATAAATATTACAATTGTTTTACAGTTCCTTTTTAAAATTTAGGAATCTTTAGAAATAAAAATAAATGGATTAAATTTTTATTATAATTTAAATTTATATAAATAAAAAGATTATTTATCAAATTTTAAAATTTGTGTTAAAATCTTAAATATAAAAATTTAAATTTAAGTTTATTTAAATTATTTATCAGATTCAATTAATCTAAAGTTCATCTTTATTATATCCAGTTGAATCTTACACTAATGTAAGACCTAAGAAAATTTGACAGTACGCAACTTTACTCCTATAAAATAGAAAGGTCGTTTCCGACGATTAATTTAAAGTTATAAGAAATTTATAAAAAAACAATTCAATTTTCTTTCAGGACGTTATCGGTAATTTAGTTCGAACTAGGGGCGTATCGGTAATTTAGTTCACTGAAGCTATAAAACCCTCGACTTTCATAAGATTCTGTTTAGCCGGAACTCAGAGGAGGGGTTGGTTTTATTCGGTTTAGCCAAATATGTTTCCGTACACGCCAAGCACGGCCTATTACTATCACCATCCCTCAGCTCCGGTTCCGATAATCCAGCCGGCGACAATTCCTCTAAACCCCGTTCTGCCACCGGTCACTTATAACCCACCGGAATTCCCCATCACGGGTAAAAGACGCCGCGAAGCGGCCGACGACAACTCAGCCGCAGAGGCGACGGAGGATTCGGCACCGAGAAAGCGAGCGAAAGCTCAGGACGTTATATTCAGGATCGTGGTGCCGTCGCGACAGATCGGGAAAGTTATCGGCAAAGTTGGGTGTCGTATCCAGAAGATTCGAGAAGAAACCAAAGCGACCATCAAGATCGCCGACGCCATCGCCGTATGACATGTCCTTTTTAAAAGATTGCGTCTTTTAGCATAGTGATTATTATTATTACTCAAGAACGTATTGTTGTTCGTTATTTTTGTACAGAGACATGAAGAGCGTGTGATAATTATAAGCTCTAGGGACAATGACAATGTTGTTACTGATGCTGAGAATGCGCTTAAGCAAATAGCAACATTGATCTTAAAGGTCAGTGCTAATGTTAGATGCAGTTTGAGTGTGTAATTCGAATGGGTTTCATTACAGGTTAGGTTTCATTGTTTTGTGGTTGAATTGAATAGGAAGATGATAGTTCCGTGGAAGCATCAAAGGTTATTGGTGGTGGTGGGCATGTCGCTGCGAATACGATAAGGCTGCTGATAGCCGGTTCGCAGGCAGGTTCTTTAATTGGTGTATCAGGTCAAAACATTGAGAAACTGAGGAATTCTTCGGGAGCCACTATCACAGTCCTGGCTCCTAATCAGTTACCTCTCTGTGCATCTGCTCATGAGTCTGATCGAGTAGTACAGGTTGGTGAGCTTTGAGTTTTTTCTGACTGAATTCGATGTGGAATTCGTGAATTTGTTTTACTCGGACGGAATTGGATATAGCATTTGTGAATTTTCTTACTCTGATCATTTAAATGCAGATATCAGGAGATTTGCCTGTTGTAATGAAGGCTCTTGCAGAAATCGGTTGTCAACTCAGGTTTTTTATTGGAATTCTCATGTATTTTTCCTTTTTGTACTTCTATTGGTGTTTATGTGATATTGTTCTTCTGGTTTATGTGGTTTAGGGAAAATCCACCTAGACAAGTGATTTCAATCAGTCCAACGTACAACTATTATGCAATTCGACCACCTCAGCCCTATGTTGACCCAACTTCAGGTGATTCAATGTTCCGTCTTTTCGGATAATTTTGCCTTCAAAATGCTATGATGTGTGGCTGCCATCAAGTTTTGATATTTGTTTTATAACATCATCATCTTTAGGACAACCAATCTTGCAGCTGATTATGTAACATTGGAGATGGTGATCTCGGAAACTTTGGTTGGTGGATTGATTGGTAGATGCGGCTCCAACATCTCAAGGATTAGAAATGAATCCGGAGCGATGATCAAGGTAGGGTGATCTCTAACCCTTACGAATCCAGTAGTCATATGCTGGAGTCCACGACTATGCTGGAAAATCAATGTGTTTGCATTTAAGATTTCAGTTTAACTGGCTGTAACTATTTTTGCGGGTTTCTGCACTGCAGGTTTATGGGGGCAAAGGTGAACAAAAACATAGGCACATACAATTTGGTGGTAGTTCTGAACAGGTAAATTCTTTCAACAACCATTGAATTGATACATTATCATGGGAAATCAGAACATTTAGACTAGAATGTCCCTGTAACCAAAAGAGCAAATGACCGGGAGAGGAACATCTAAACCACTAATTCCTGTTGTGGAACTTGTTATGTTTGTATTCCTGTATCCAAGTGCACTTAATTAGCTGTAATGGTAGAGGAAATCAACTGTCTACAATTGCATCGTGATTAGCCCTGGCCATATTTATAAGGTTATCTCATAACTGCTCAGGTGGCATTGGCCAAACAGAGAGTTGACGAATACATATTCTCTCAATTGATACAGCAACCTGATTCTCAACAGCCTCCGTAGGTACTCCTTAATATCTTTCAATTGACTCCATTTTTGTTGTCACATAGTAGCAAAATGGAAACATTACCATTCCTCCAAATCTATATTTTCCTGATAGCAGTTTTGGTGTTTACCAAATTTTGATTAGTAGTAGGGCTTTATCCAAATCATGTTGTAACAAAGCATATTCTGATATTATACAGCTTTACTATAAACTAGGGAAGGCACAACAGGTTTTGAGACCAAAAATTGTTTATTTTTTGGACTTCGGGCTGTGCTCAGGGACCTGGCCTGGCACGAAGCAACCCGGTTCAATGAATCGAAACATTTTATGGTGCCGGTTTTTCTGGCTAACTGTCCAGGCTAGTCCCTTAGTAGCCTTTGGACAACTTGATGTGGTTTTTTGGATGATTAATCATAAATCTCACCTTTTATCATGGAAAAGATTTATATTCTAAGTCGGGACTTTTATTTCACAGCTTGCAGCAATGAAAAAGGAACATCGATGCAACAAGCTTCAGAAACCTATTGGCTCCGGATGTTGCTCATGGTCACTCAATTTGTCTCAAAAATGTATAATATTCAAGAATTTGATTGACAATGTCCTCTAAAGAGTACTAAAAGTTAGGGTATGATTCCAATATCAATTGGTTTTGCTTATGTAAATCCAATGTTAGAAGTGGGGATGCGGATTGTGGTATTAACATGACACATTCGCAGCTGTAACAAGGTGGTCTAATGTTGTAATGTTTAACTGAACACGACTCCCTAATCATCTAGTGCTTTAATCCCGTAGTGGTTTGGATTTTCTAAAATTAGAATATGTGCTAATATGATTGTGATTATTGATAATGAGTTTTAATAATTTTTTAATGGAAAATAAGATAAAACTTTTAAACCCATATTTTACAAGTAACTTCAAAGAATATATGTGAACCAGGAACGAATTTGTTATATATAACATATTCCTCATTTGCCAAATAACGTCACAAGCCTCTTAAAAAGAAGACGACTTACAAGAGAAGAGTTGGATAAGGTTCTCAAGTCTTTAGTCCAAACAAATTCTCAAACAACTTGGAGGCCATAGGAGGAAGATCCATGCGTCGAGGAGCCATAAAGTTGACAATCTTTTCATGAACATTGTATCTGAATTGTTATTGGGAGTGAAGTATATGAGAAAATACAATAAGAGAAACAGTATAGAGCAGAAATTAGAATGAACTAGTTCTTCTTCATACGTACCTGATCTTGCGACTTTTTGATGCACGCCGATCTACAACCTTTCTCTTTTTAGTTCGCAATCTTTTTAGTGCGTAAAATGCCATCTCTGAGATAATCAGCAAGTTTCAGATTAGCCTTGCGACGAGACCATCTAATGAAAGATTGTCTTGACTAATAAAACCGTGTATAGACCCATGAATGCTCATTAAAACAATTAATTGGATTCTTTCTGAGGGACTGCCAGCGTATGTAAATATTTTACAAGCAAAAAACAGATAAACGGAAGGAGGAAAAGTGAAGATCTTTTACCCGTAGAATTCGGATCAATAGTCTCAAAGAATTCCTTAAGTAGCTGCTGATAAAATTCCGAGTCATCAAGAAGTTCTGGATCACCATCTGGATTTGCTTCCTATTTTGAGTAAAAGGACCACAAAATCCCACGTTAGATAAATGGAGGGATTATAAAGCTGTTAATATGATGCTTGGCCTAATTAAATCAGTTGTCCAAGCATCACAGAACACTTTTCTGTGGTAAGATATTCAAACATGGTATTTTTTGACTTATTTAAGACATAATCCAACTAACTCTGACAGATGATAAGATGGAATATTACCTCGACCTTGGCAGCATCGTTGATCTCAGGAATCTGCAAACACTTGTAAAAATGCATATAAAAGTTATTCATTTAGCTATAAAATTTTCAGCATTCCTTCAACTGGGAATGTTTATAACTTACAGCTCCAAAAGTGGCCACAGCTGATCTTCTCTGCTGCATTTGCTTTACCATTCTACTCGGATCCCTCATATAAGCAGCAACTTGTTCGCTAATATTCTGAATTGAAAGGAAAAGTTAGTTTAACGACGACCAAGCAGCAGGAAGATGTTATTTGGTTACACTTAAACCTGATTGAAAGCTTGCAACTTGTTCTTGATGGCCGCAGCACCAGTTGCTACTTGTGTTTTTCTCTGCCATTTATCTAAGGATTTGTCTCTAAAACCAACGATTCTACAAGATAACATTTAAGAAGCCAGACAATCAGGATTTAATTATAGTGACAAATTGTCATATGATCAATAGACAAAAGTTTGCTATTATAAGCCAAAAACAAGTTCAAAATGTTAATCACTTCATTTTTAAGACAAACTTCAGTGTGAATAACAGTTCAATCCATCACCAACGTTTTAAGAGCAGTCCTAAACAAAATTAGACCAAAAAAAAAAGGAAGCAAGAAAAGTGTTCTCCAACAACAGTCGGTGAATGCTCAAACTCTTTCCGTAGAATAAAAAGTTTATCTAAATATCATGATCAAAATGTTGGGTGAATCTCAAAGACCTGTGACTCATTTCTTTCACAAACAAAAAATTATCCCGCATGTAAATATGTAAAAGGACGCACCTCCTATTAGTTTGGGAAATTCGTAACCATTCTTCGTCAATATCTTCAGAATCATTTGGATGCGTCTTTGAAGGTTGTGCAGATTTACCTTCATCAGACGGAAAAAAAACAAAGAAAACCATATTGATACCATTAATACCTGTGTACTTATTTGAACAAATGTTTATGTATTTAACAACTGTCCATCTAAAATCAGTTCAATGGACATTATGATAATAATATATGAGAAAGAAATTTAAACTTGTGGCATACCATTTGACGATTCAGAAATAGCAGGATTCTTCTCAATCAAAGCCTGAAATTAACAATAGGATTAGTGGTGAAAGAAGCCAACAGAGTTGCATAAAATGCAACACTCAACACAATACATCGGTCATTTACCTCCTGTAGTTCAAGTAGTGAATCCAAAGTCTTCTTGGATGAGGAGATGAGATCATCATATGCTATGGAAACTCCATCTGATTCACAAAACGAAGACCTAATTGGTTCCTGCAGAAAATTCCTTCACACTTGACTATAATTCCTCAAATACCTTACCATAAATTGGAGAGGCAAACAGGAAACATACCAGTGGCAATCTATTTGAACTTGAGAAAGTCTTTTGAAGTAAAAAGCGAAACTCAAGTGCTTTATCCCAGAGAGCCTTTACAAACAAAATGAGACAAGTCAATTATCAATGAAAAGCAATAGTGTTTTGTCAACAGAGGAACAAAAAAATACCTTCTGGTTCTTTACTGCTTGACCTTTAAGCAAGTCTTCATCCTTATGCCGTTTTAGATTCTTCAATAGATCACTGAAAGAGAACAAAATCTCAGTTAATCAAATTATCAATTCTTTATCACTCTCAAATCCTTATGCACCTCAATTTTCTAAATAGAACAACAATTTCATTTCTTTGACTTTTCTTTTCAATTTGGTTGCTCTAAACCAACAACTAATAACCGCATAAAAATTTTAAACAATAAGGAAGAAACATACAGCTCTTGATTCCGAAGATCTCTGTATTCCTTCTCTAGATCTTCCATCTCAGCATTGTTATGGTTATCGTTCTGCTCTTCGTCTTCTTCTCCTTCTTCCTCTGCTTCATGATCATCATCGTCAGCGTCATCATCTTCTTCTTCTTCTTCCTCATCCTCCTCACTAAAATCATTGTCCTCGTAATCTAAATCTTCCATCTACATCGCAAATTACTACCAACAACTCAAACAAAATCACATTGCATACTTACACCAACCATACATGTAATTCACTAACCGTTACGTTTCCATTCGCCGTAGAATCGAATTCGTCTTCAGAATCGCCGTCGCTATCTCTCTTTCCTCTCGACCGTTTCCCTGAAAATCCCATACTGAAACCGAACGCTTTCCACCTCTCCTCAAGCTATTCCTTACACAATACCTATAGCTTTGGTTTAGAGGAAAGAGGAGGATACAGGGTGGTAGTTGTAGTAGTACGTCGCGGGTTTAGGGTTTTTACGAAGAAGTGACTCGTTCGTTACAACTACAACGCAAAAAGTCTCAGCTGAGCGTTGGCGTGGAGGTAAAAATTATTATTTAAAAGAAAAAAAGAAAGAAAATAAAATGAACTGAGGCTGGATTAGGTTATTGGGCTCCGTATCATTAGGCAAGAAGATATACATTATGGGCTTAAAGGGTATGTTTAAAATCTGACCTAACCCGACCCAAGAAAATCAAGTGATATGAATTTATATCGAGTTCGGTTGATATTGTACACAATTTTGATTGTTTGGGCCGAGCTAAGTACTAGTCCGATCCAAGTTGATCGGACATTTTGGATTGATCCGAGCTTTATTTTTAAAATAACATTATTTTGAAAAGAGAAACTAAAACATAAATATCAAAACCACGTTGACTCGCGAAATACAACTTAACTTAAAAAATATCATTTTAAATATTAATAACCCTAAGTTAAGTAAATATTAGATTAAACAAACATTTATTATTGTCAATTGTGGTTATTGATAAATATTACATTAAACAAACATTTATTATTGTCAATTGTGGTTATTGATAAATATATATCAAGTCGGGTGGGTGTTGAATACAATTTGCTAAGTCAATATAAATACAATTTTGATTCAGGTTAATCTAACTTTTTAGATTGGTCCAAACTCTATTCTTAAAATAAAGTCGTTTTTAAAAATAAAATTAAAATGATATAAGTTTGAGCTTCTCTGTTGAAGAGTTAGTTGTAAGGTTCACAATTAAGTTCCGATCAGGTCCAACTTAATTCAAAGTTAATGAACTCAGTCTAGTTTGTTTGATCTTCGAATTGAGCTCAAATTTTCTTTTGACACTTTTAAATTCAGATCAGACTTAAGCTGGGGCTCACATGATCTAAACTTGAACCAAAGCTCGAAAGTTTTAGAAAAAATGATGTTATTTTGAATAAAACAATGTCTTTTCTATTTTACATTAAAAATAAATCGAATCGGGCTTAATTTTGAGCAATTCAAGCCCAAGGTCGAATCGTGCTCTAGGCTTGATCAAACTTCTGGCTAGAGTGAATCTGAGCTTAAGTTCTTGAATCGGTTTGGGCCGTCGATGGATGGATCCATTGCCAATTCTAATTTAGGTAAATATTACATATTTACAAACATTTACCTGTTGTCAATGAGTAGCGTTTAGTTAGGATAAGCTTTTGTGGTTATCCTGTCCATAAAGGACGAAACCTAATCACTAGTGCCTTAAGTCGTGAGTACTTATCTCATAAACTTAATTTCAATTATAACGTATAATCGATCAGGCAAAAAATGAGATCACATGGCAAACACGTGGTCCTACAAACACTGGGGACTTCAAGAAGCACAATCATGGCCAACAATGCACACGGTCACCAATGCCTTAAATTATAGTAACCCTAAATCCTTCTTTATTCTATGCTTGATCTCGGTACATTACATTACACCACACACTTACCCCCACAGGCCACGGGTAAGTATCCTGTCTCATTTACTCAGTCCTATTTTATGTTGGACGATCTCATTCACAAATAGAGATGGTAATTTTTAGCCTATAGGTTTAAATTTAGTTGTTTTTAATAGGTTAGCTCATAGGCAAGGGCCAAGGTTAGGGATAGGCAAATTCGAAGTCCAATTATTTTAAACAAAACAACATCTTTTTATTTAAAAAAGTTAGATTTTGGGTATACTTAGGTCTAGACAATCCGGACCCTAATTTAATTTAAAAAATAAATTATTCTATATTTTTATTTAAAAATTTTATTTTAAAAAACTTGTCGGGGGTTGGCCCATGAGCCAGCCCATTACCATCCTTATTCACAAAAATAAATAGGACAGAAAGAATTTTGTAGGTAAGATTTTTTAACACAAAGTAGGAACTGAATAAACTCAATTAATTTTGTTAGTTTAATCATAAAAATTTTGAACCGCCTAATTTTTCAGTTCAATTTTTAATTTTTTTCAATTTATTTTAATAACGTTTGTTTTTTAAAATTAACCATTTTATTAATTAATCAGTCAAACTTTATAAATTAATAAGTTATCACAAATTAAAATAAAGACAATCTTTTTTCAATTATACTTTAAATTTTTAAAATTTATTTAATCTTTAATCAATTTTATTACGATTTAATATCAATTGAACCTTTTAAACCTTAAACTTTTTTATTGTTTAAACTTTCGATTTTTAAGATATAAATAAGTCTAAGTAAGTAAAGTTTTCAAGTGCATGTAATATTAAAAAGTCTCATGATTGTTTGAAAACAATTCAAGAACTTTAATATTCTATGCTCTTTGAGTCTCTCCTTATCAATGAAACGACACCTAGGGGACACAGTTTGTCCATTTTAGAATTATAGTTACTAAAATATGCACATCTTATGACCTTATCACAGAGAAGAATAAACATTTAATTATGTATGATTATATGAACAGCCTGTCACTGTAAGAATTGCAATGATTCATAAAACAAATGTCTAAAGGAATGTCACTTCCCTTGTAAACTAAACAGGCAGGACGCACAGACACAGGGGAGGTATATTAAAACGGTAATGTGGGACCAAAATGTTGGTTAGTTACTTAGTTTATGGCCGTTCTTCCCCGTAAAGAATGATAATGATTTGGAATTATTGAAATCATATAAATGCATAAGCGCCATTATTAGTTCGATTGAGTGACGTTTTTATCGCGCAAAACAAAATCGATTGATTGATCCCATCAAATCTTCTCTTTCAGGTATTTTATTCTCGTCAAGTTTTATTGAATCTCATCAATATATTTATATTAGGTTCATATAAATACGTAGATGAGATTTAATAAAATATGATGAAAATACTATAATTAAACATAGAGACAGATTTAAAAACTTTTTCAAATAGAGGCAAAAATTTAAAGTTTTTTAAGAGATCAAAACTTAAAATAATAACATTTTTATACAAAATTTTTTTGAGGCAGTGGGGGCAAGTGCCCCTTGCTCCCAATGTGCATCCGTTCCTAACTAGACATGTCAATAGGTCGAGCTGAGGCTGGACTGAGACCTGCCCTCTTTCGTGGTGGCCCGCAGGCCAGCTCGTGACTCTCGTGAGCTATAATGGGCCAGCTCATGGCCCAGCCCAACCCATCGATGAGCTGACCGGCCTGCCCATTTATTTTTACAAAAAAAGCTCAAACAACGTCGTTTTGGAAAAAATGAACGGGCCACAGGCCCAAATGAGCCATAATTGTCATCCCTAACTATAACTGTTTAGGAGATTTAATCCCTAAACTAATATTTCTTGCTTCATTATGCATAAATTTTAAAACAAAAATAATAATATTGATATTTTGATTAATTATTTATTTTAAATTGACTGTCTAATATGAATGTTAAATTCAAAGTTGAGTTAATTAGAATTTGACATTAATTCCAAACTAAATCAAAGAAATTAAATTACGATATTTATTAAAATTTAATAAAATAATATTGCAATAACAATAACATCTAGTGAGATTTTCGTTGAAATGTGAGATTTGAAGAGGCAGTCTTACTTTTATATAATAGAGAGATTGCTTTCAATAAATTCACATATGGTATAAATTAATAATAATACAAAATATCGATAAATATGTGTAATTAAACATATAAAAAAATGAAATGCAATGCCTATATAATATGGTAAAGACTCAAATATGTTTGAATCAAACTAAATTCATTTTCTGATTTAAAGTTTAATTAATTAGAATATGAACTCATTGAATTTAAATAAATTAAATTTAAATTATTATCTTTAATTTTAGGTTAATAATTTTAAATTATTTTTTGCTTTAGTAATTTAATGATATCAAAATATTATTGTACCTACACTTTTTCGATTGACCCTGTTGTAAAGGATTTGTCTAGTACGAAATACCCAATTGACGTGATTTATAGGCTATTGCATTGATTCAGAAATTTTTCCAATACATATTTAAAGAATAACAACTGCGGGTTCTTTCGTTAAAAAAAAACTTTGTAAATACACTGAATTTACAAATATAAATTAAATCAAATTTACTCTTAATTATATATGATTATTTTATTATTTACCTATATATAATAAATTATATCATATGAACAAAAGGGATGAATATTTGAAAAGGGCTTTGTGGTAATTTAACGAGTGTTTGAAGTAGTGTGTTCCAATGATTGGGACTTTTTCGTATGTCTGGTAAGCGAGGAACAAGATGACACGCGTGGTTCGAAATCCAAATAGCTCTAGGACCACGTGTCATAGGCTTGATACGTAGCTGCACGTGACACGGAAAGCATATCATGTGCACGGGAAGCTGACGCTTCTTTCCCCGTTACTCTTGTCTCCTCACGTGATTTCACTCCTACGTAGCTTTCCTTGTACTCTCAAACTTGTGTTGTTTATTTTTTAATAATGAGAATATATATTTATTTTTTCATAAATTTAATTACTAGTAAAGTCAGACCGAAGTTACCATACAACTATTACATTACCGGATAAACCACCACTTGCTCGAATCCATACACTCTAGAGCATGTCGAAAGGGGCGATAGGTACTAACAGGGGACCCAAGATAGTGAAGGAAGAGGACCAAGTTCATGTGGCAGTCACGTGAAGAAACACAGCGTACGGACCACACCATGAGAGAAACCGATAGGTTGTGATAAGGACTGTCTGCCGGGGATGGAATATCGACACGAGGAGGACACGTCGAGAGGGACAGTCAGCCAACAGCATGATGATAGATTCACACGTGTGGAGGGTTTGCAAGCACTCAAATAATTGGTACGTGCGAAGATGAGAGTATGAAATGGTTGTAGACAAGTTGGGGGTTGTCTGATAGTGGAGAGACATAGTGACACGCACGAGTGTGAAAAATTGGGACCACGTGGCCAATGGCCATGCATCACATGACAGTGCACGTGAAGTCATGTGAGAAGCCCACGTGAGCTTCCCCCCCCCAACTTGCTTCCTCTTTCGCGTTGAGCCAAATGCCAAGTCAGAGATATCATGTTTCTTTAACTAATTACGTATAGCTGGTCTTATACATAAAATTAATATATATTAAATAATTTAAAATTATTTGTAGGAAGTTTTGAGTTCAAGTTATCAAAGAGAAGAAAGGGAAAATTTTTCTATTGATGATCCTCTAGTTCCTTAGGAATGCTCCTTAGTCAGATCAATCGCAGACATCTCACTTCCAACGACAGTATGGGAGATTGAATGAAAACTTGGGGATGGTGAAAACCTGATACTAACTGGCGAGCAGTGATCAATCAACAAACGACCAATTAGTATGTGAAGATTTCTTATACGCAAAAATATACAGGCTATATAAGAACCTGAGGGACGTTAGAGGTTCAAATTTATATCTTTTAGGATTATGAGAGTAGGGTCTTATGAACTTAAGATTAGTGCGACAAAATTAAAATACCTAATATATATATATTAGGTGAAAATCGGACCGAACTGGCCGGTTGGATCGGTGAACCGGAGCATGAAACGGTCCGAATTAGCCCTTATTTTTTGTGAGTGATTGACCCGTTCATTTTACTGTCGTATTGGTAAAAACCGCTGAACCGGTGAAAGAAAAAACCGGCTGGTTCATTTAAAATGAAAAGTTTTCCTTTAAAAATCAAAACTATTACAACTATGGTGAATG
>JANZXP010000009.1:25750649-25771542 GCA_027576715.1 Erythroxylum flavicans
GGGGGTTCGAGTATTGTGGATTCTGTCAAATTATTAGAACATTTAGGTTCATAGGCTTTTAAGTAGTTTTAGATATGACATTTGGACTTAGGCTCGGGTTTAAAGTTAATGGGTTAGGCCTGAATTGATCAGGCCTCAAATCATATTCAGCTTAGGTTGCCTAGGCCTGCTCAGGGTAAGGCCAGACTTTTATAAGTAAAATAACGTCGTTTGTTTTAAAAAAATTGTTATTTTTGTATTTTTAATTTTAAATAAAATTTGAGCTCGAGTTTAAGTCCAAACTGGCACATTGTCATCTCTAAGTGAGATTGGTAACTCATCCAACCCGAACGAATTGAATCTATATTACATGTATTTTATTAGTATGTAGAGTACACACAAGTTACACTAGAAGTAAGCTTTACTCCATACATGGGATAAATGCTATATTGACTAAATTGTTCTTACCTTGGCTTATCTTAACGGCAAAACTAATAATAAAAAACATAATCTTACTCCAAATGACATGATCATGCAATTTGTGATTTCACAAGTGATTGACTAACCAACTAACCAAGGTGGCGTGCAAATGGTGTGATATGTGTTCTAATAGTAAGAGGATAATGAAGAAATCTCATTATCATTATGAGTTTATTAGAAACTTCCCGAGTATCATATCATCTAGAACAAAGACTAGGTTTAGCAAATTAATCATAGCTTTATTTAAGGTAAAATTAGAGATATCAAATTTGGCTCGGCTCGACCCGGCCATTACTTTCAAAACGATGTCGTTTTGGAAAATTTTTCTTAAAAAAAAAGTGACCTGCAGAGCCATAGCTCAGAGCACAAGCCATCATAACCTGAGATCTGAACAGGTTGGACTAGGGATTACTCGACCTGACTTATTGACATCCCTAAATGAAATTAATAAATTAGATTTGAGTTAATCAAAGTTTGAGTTGAATTTGAGATACCAACTTGAACGATTTAAACACCTTTTTAAAAATGATGTTATTTTGATATATAAATATACTAAATTCAAATAAAATTTAAAAATTTTACATAATTTAATCGAAGATGTATTATAGATTAGCGTTTATTATCTATTATTTAATTTGAAATTGCTATATAAATTTATATAATTATTTTATTAAATACTTTATTTATAATATTGACCTAATTCATAATCAATAGGTTAACTCTAAATTATTCAAAATTTGGATTTCGGGTTAAAATTAAGCTTGACTCGAGTTAATTTGTATGGAATAATATTATAATTGTATTAAAAAATGTTATTTGATTCTCGAACCAATTAAACTTTGGATTGCTCGAGCTCGAGTAAGTTAAACTTAGACTGTTTGGTTCGAAACTATTCTAACCCAACCGAATCAATTATAAATTTTAATATTAAGTTGCTTGTTAGCTATTATATTTTCTTTAAATTTTAAAAAAAGCATAGAAAGGCTTTTTTTAAATAAAAAAGAAAAAAACATTATAGTAAAAGAAAAACACACAATATTTGGGGCCTACTTGTTGACGGTAAAGCATTGGGATTAGGTAATTTAATCCGCCATTCATGTGTGGCAGTTCGACTTTCCCGAAAGGACAAGAATTCCCACTGGCAATCCTGTCCTAAATCGGACAAAAGTTGAGGACGTTTTAGTCATTCAGTTCAACGGCCATATAATGACACTTTTGAATTTCCTCCTCCCTCACAACTTTCCTCTTTCACTCGCTTTTCCTTGCCTTCAAAGTCTTCCTTTCTTCACCTTCTCGTCTCCTATTTCACACACACAACACAACCAAATCTCACCATCAATCACCGCAAGCTCAATCTCAACATCTATGTCGTATTCCAATCCCCATTTTCAGTCACAGGAGCTACATTCGACATTCCAAGCTCACCCAATGAGCAAAAACAGGTCTTTTGCTCAGGTTATTTGTAAGTCTGTTTTCTTTGTTCTGTTTCTCATTGCCATTCCATTGTTTCCTTCAGAAGCTCCTGAGATTATTAGTGAGACTGTACTCACCAAGTTCTGGGAACTTGTTCACTTATTGTTTATCGGTGTTGCTGTCTGCTATGGCTTGTTTAGCCGTAGAAGTAATTCTGATATGGATTATGAAACCTACCCCACAATTGAAGATTCACAATCTTCATATGTGTCTAGGATTTTTCATGTTTCGTCTATCTTTGAAGATGGGGATGGAAGTTCTGATGAGAAAAACATGTACCAGGCTTGGTATTCTCAGTACCAGAAAGGTGAGTCTGTGGTTGTTGGTGCTGCTAATAGCGGAGGTTCTGTTAGCGGTGTACATGGGAAGACTTCTTCATTCAATTCTGAAATTGAGTTCCAAGTTCCATTTGAGCAAAGCCAGAATAATGCTACTGAAGCTTGGAATTCTCAGTATTGTCGAAACGATCCCATGGTTATGTTGTCTAAACCTAGTTATGCTCTTGATGAATGTGGTGTACCGTTGGGATTGCCTGTTAGAAGTTTGAAATCGAGGGTTAGGAGCTCTGATCGTGTTCAACTCAGTGGTGAAAGCGAGTTTAGTTCGAGCTCCAGGGCTTCTTCTAGTAGTTCTAGACGAAGCAATAAAGAGGATAGCTTTGGAGACACGTGTGCTATGAACTTGGAGGAGGAGAACTTCAATGAAACACTTGTCTCATCTTCACCAATTCCATGGCGTTCAAGATCTGGAAGGATGGAAATGAAAGAGGATGTGGGCAAATTCCATTCACATTTCAGGCCTCTCTCAGTCGATGAAACTCAATTTGAGTCGCTCGGATCGCAGTCCTTCAGGTCAACAATGTCTTTGTCGTCTAAAGCTAGTTCAGCTTCATACTCACCAACCAGGCTCTCTCCCTCGGGGGATTCAGTCGATTCGAATGAATTGTATAAATCCGAATCTGAAGAGTTGGATAAGAAGAAAGGGTTTCATGCATCAGATCCTGTAGTTTCTGAGTCACCTGGAAGAAGAAGTACGATAAATAAAGAGCCTCCATTAAACGCATTTCACCTGAGGAGATATAGTAGTGGTTCTTTATTCCAGAAAGATGTGCAAGAAAGCTCAAAAGGTGAGTTGAAAACCCTGGAGAAGGACACAAGAGAAGGTTCTTTGAGTAGTAAATTGGATAAGCAACCTGCATCACTCCTTAAAAGTCCATCAAGAGGAAAATCTGTCAGGACAATCAGAGCTAGAAAAGTTATTCCGGAGTCAGAGAAGGTGATGAGAACTTGGAAAAATGAATTGGAAGAAGAGAAACTTGATAATCTGTCACCAAGCACCAAGCAGAAGGATCTTGATGCTCAATTTCACACACCAAAACCATCATTAGTCAAGTACAAGAAGAAAGAAGTGGATTGTTCTGATACTGTTACTCCGCAGTCAGAGGAAGATTTAGAGAGTGAAACTAGTAAACTTAAAGAGGAAAATGCTCTGGATTGCAGAGAAGATGATTCAGGGAATGACCCTAATGAGGTTGATAAAAAAGCTGGTGAGTTCATAGCCAAGTTCAGGGAGCAGATTAGGCTTCAGAAAGTTGCATCCATGGAAAGATCAAGAGGTTCCCGCATAGCTAGTAATCATTTCAGGTGAAAGACAAAAGACAGGTGTGAATTTGCCAGGTCGTCGAAAATTGATATTCATTCTTTTCCTTTTCAACTATTTTTTCAGAGCTTGTGTTTAGAAACAGTTTCAAGTTCTTCTTGGAAGTTCATAGTTTTCATATCCATTTGAGTACTAAAGAATGACAGACTTTAGCTTTTCGCTACTATCTATTCTTCGTCAGACCAATAACGTTTGGGACCGGTCAGTCCTGAGAGAAGTTTATTAATTTACTAATATAAATCGGATTTATCAGATTTTTTAGGTTGATCTTCTAAACCCAAAATTAGTTTCAAGCTTACTTAATTCTAATCTAACCTTGAACTAGTTCGAATTGAGACAGGAGATGGTGTTATGCTTGGCCAGGCTCAAGTTTGGGCATGTTCAATTTGGCCCAGCTCAACCTAGGGTTTGGCCCAAAGATTGATCATGCATGAGGCAGATGACTTGAGCCTGAACTCGATCAGCATCCAAAGTTCGATGGAGACTTAACCTAATTATGTTTATAATTTAAAATTTGAGAATGACAAGTTTTAAAGTCTACAAAAGAATACTTATGTCAGACAGAGACACTAAAAATTCTTAGAATGACATTAAATTGCCCCCTAGCTAACATCTTAAAAGAAAAATTCTATTCATGCGTCTTCATTTGCATCATTGATTCATATTAGAATTTAAGTCGGGTTAAGAATGAGGTCGATCTAAAAGATTTAATTCTTGCGAAAAATTGCTCATTCTTAACCTTATATGTTATTGTTAAATTTTGTGTTCTTTTCGATGTAATATTTATTATCCCAACACTCCCCCTCACTCGTAACCTCTTTTTAAGTTTGTCAAGTGAACTATTTGGAGTTTTCGGACTCCATGATCTTTGCTAAGCCATTGGGCCTTATAGGCTCTGATACCATCTTGAAATTTAAGTTGGGTTGAGAATGAGGTCAATCCAAAAAACTTAAGCTTTACGGAAGAATGCTCATTCTCAACTTTATATGTTATTGTTAGATTTTTTTCGATGTGAGATTTATTATCCCAACACTCTCCCTCACTTACAACCTCTTTTTGAATTTATCAAGTGAACTATTTGGAGTTTTTGGGCTCCAGTATCTTTGTTGGGCTATCTTGAAATTTAAGTTGGGTTGAAAATGAGGTCTATAAAAAAGACTTAAGCCTTACAGAGAATTGCTCATTCTCAACCTTATATGCTATTGTTAGATGTTATTTCTTTTCGATGTAGGATTTATTATGCTATTGCTAGATGTTGTTTCTTTTCGATGTGAAATTTATTATCCTAATACTCCCTCTCACTTGCAATCTCTTTTTGAATTTGTCAAGTGAACTATTTGGAACTTTCAGGCTCCAGTATCTTTATTGAGCTATCTTAAAATTTAAGTTGGGTTGAGAATGAAGTCTATCCAAAAGATTTAAGCCTTACGGAGAATTGCTCATTCTCAACCTTATATGCTATTATTAGATGTTGTTTCTTTTCGATGTGTGATTTATTATCCTAATAATTCAGAGTAACGAAATGAAATTATAAATTAAATGAGTTTATTAATAAATATTAGGCAAAATATATAAATTAGTTCTTAAATTTTATATGAATCTAAGTCTTAATTCTATGCATAGAATGATTTTATTTATAGGGATGACAATGGTTAGCCCGTGAGTCGATCATAATAATTTTTTAAAAATTAAAAGTATAAAATGTATTTTTTTAATTAGGTATGGGTCTAAACTACTCAAACCCAAGTCTCTCTGAGACTCAATACTTTTAATCAAAATGATGTCATCTTGTTTGAAAAAATTCGACACTAAGCCTATTTGGGCCTGGGTCTGAACTCATGAATCTACTCATTAAAAACTCATGAATCTGGGCTCATGAGCTGACTCATTGTTATCCTTATTTATTTATACAAAACTAATAATAAATATTTTTCAATTTGTTTTTTAAATAATTTCTTATTTAATCGTAATTTATTTTTTAAAATAAAATTTTATAAAAAATTTACTCTAGAGCTACATACACTCGACAAGTTATTTAGGTAATAAATAATAATTAAAGTTTATCGAAACGACGCCGCTTCCCTGATAATCCTCTACACTCATGTCTACAATTACCTTTTTCTCTATCTCATTAATCTTCAACCGATCGAACACAAGGTTGGAATAGAAACACGTGAGTTTATTACCAGTTCGTGAGTAGATAACGAACAAAGGTGTAGAGGGAAAAGGCTTTCTCCGCTCTTTTTCACATACAAAAACAGAGCATAAGCCATGTTCATGGCTATTTCATCATCATCTTCCTCTCTGTTCTTCCCTCTTAAGCCATCTTTTCTTTGTAAGTTCACTCTCTGTCTGTTCCTACATTCTCGTACTTGGTACCAGAATCATCGAAAGTGCTTCTTTTTCTTTGTTTTAGATTCTTCCTACTTGTCTTTAATCTGGATAAATCAATCCGACTCTTGGTTGCAACCTAACAGTTTATTTAATTTTTATGTGTGTCCTATGGGTGTTTCTAAGTTGGGTTTTATCAACTCTTGAAATTTAAGCAATTTGAACTTGTTTAGGTGATATGAACGTAACTTACTTCTTTTTGGCAGATAAAACCATTACAACTAGTCCAACTTCTGGAACTCTGTTTGATCTGAAGAACCATGTTACGTATTACTGCCAAAGATTGAATGATAATGGGTGAGGTTCTGCTCCGGTGGTAATATCCTTTATTTGTCAAGTTTTTGGAACAATTTTTTGCAAGTTCCTTACATGTTTAATGCGATCATGATCAGAACGCAGGAGGGTCATGTGTTACAGTTTGAACAGCAATGGCACCGCAGGTTTCTTCTTCTCTGTTCTTTCTCAGCAGTCTTCTGCCCTACCCTGCCTTCTTGGGGAAAGACAAAGGCTAAGAACCCATATGACGAAAAGCGCTTGTTAGAGCAAAACAAGAGGATACAGAAAGAGAACAATGCACCTCAGGATTTCCCAAATTTTATTAGAGAAGGTTCGCTTCATAACTCGTATTTGTTGATGCATAATCTTTTAAGAAGAGTTTGTTGAAACCATGAATCATGTCTTGTAATGTGATTCAGGTTTTGAGGTACGTGTGGTGACATCAGAAAACTATGTAAAGCGCGACTCGGGGCTTATTTACCGGGATTATGAAGTTGGTAAAGGTGATTGCCCAAAGGCTGGTCAGCAGGTTTTTCTTTGTTTTCCATTTTCAAGTCTAAGGTCCTTTCCTATTATTATCATAGCTTTAAGCTTAATTAAGTGTTTTGCTTTCTTAAGATTGGTGACAATGCATTATCCCATAACAGTAAGTGTTGTTGCATATTGTTATGATCAAATATAGAATTTGTTTCCTTTCTTGTACTAGGTATATTCGATGTAAACTTTAACCTAGATTTGCATTGCTGGTTGAGTTTGATCAAAGCAGAAGAAATGCTTTTACAATGTTTGCTACGTAATTTGATAATTGTGAATCTTAACATGATTAACCTGTCTGGCAAGTAGGTCTGAGATGTGAGAGTGATGAAGCGGCATAAATGAATGAATTGATGAATAATGTATTGATATCGCGATTGTATGTGTCTGTACCAGTTTAGAATGACACTTATGAGCTGCAGTTGAGAGTTGTAGACTCAAAATTGATTTGTGTGATTCTTGGTAGGTAATTTTCCACTATGTTGGCTATAACGAGTCGGGTCGCCGCATTGATAGCACTTACTTACAGGGTACTCCCGCTAGAATTCGCATGGGAACTAATGCACTTGTTCCAGGTAAAAGCTCAAACTTTTAGGGGACACTGAAATTTCATACCTTAGTTCTGGATTTATGATAAGGAGCTGTGTCATCTTGAACGCTGATCCAGTCTTCTTGCTACTGTCTTCTGAAGGATGGTTGAGTTACATAAAAAATAGCTAAAGTGGATAAGTTATGCAGGATTTGAGGAGGGAATTCGGGATATGAAACCGGGGGGAAAGAGAAGGATAATCATTCCTCCTGAGCTTGGTCCACCGGTCAGTCTCAAAATTTTCTTTTTATGCTAGATCACTTTACCTCTTGCACTTTTGCATTCTTGTTCATTTCTCTTTTAATGTTACATTTGTCAAGATTTACATGTGCTTTTAGAGAGAACAGATTGTCTTTGGTAGGTCGATGTTGTGAGATGTCTGTTCAGTTTGTTCTTCTATGTTGTCTTTGAAAGAGTGTCCAGTCCAGCATGAAAATCCTGTATCTTTGCTATTCCTCACTTCCCTTTTCAGGAATGATCACCTTCCTTGATTGACCATGCACACATTAGAACGCAACTAATCAGATTTATGTTTTGCATCGATACGTTCTTCTGAAATCATATTAATCTCACTAATCATCTACTAGTCGAGAATTGATCGAACACTTGAGTTGCTAGTGCATTGCTCATTGACATGGATTTATTTAGTTGCTCCCCTTCAGTTTTCCTAACCTGTGTGTGTTTCAGATGGATGCAACTGCATCATTGTTTCCTTTCCCTCTTAGAGTTTGATAATCATGTTAGAATTTTCTAGGGACCGAGTAGAAAGTCCGTTTTCTTTAGCACTTATTCTTTTTCGTGGATTCGGTTGCTCAGTTCTTACAAAAAGCCGGAAATTGTTACGTTTCAGGTGGGACCTTCTACATTTTTCAGCTCGAAACAGTTTGAAGTTTTTGATGTGGAACTTCTCAGCGTTCAGGACTGTAAAAGGAGAACTATAGGATTCTACTCTGATTTTGTATGCAATTGATGTTGGTGGTGTTATGTTGGCTATCCTTCTTTTGTTTTCTCCAACTTTAGGGATGATACTGACCATCTTCTTCAATCTTAAGCCACTCAAGGGGAGTAGATTTGTTATATTACAGTCAAGTTGATAGTGTAATCGGAAGGTGATCACGGAGGAATTTGTTTATTCGATTGATTTCAAGAATTTTTGACCCAAGTCTTAAATTTAGTATGAACAAATTCAAATTAATCCTAATAAAAGTACAAAAACAATATAATTATAATTGATTATGTATATAAATTTAACTTGGATCGAGTTGAAATTCCCGATTATTAAAAAACTCAACTGATTTGGCTGTTTCAACTGTAAAAATTTTGAATTGTTCAACTTTTTTGTTCGATTTATTTTGATAAATCTTACTGTTAAAAACTGATCAATTTATTAATTAATCTATCAATTTTCATAAATTAATAAGTTCTTATAAATTAAAATAAATCAATTAATTTTCAATTGAACATCAAATTCTTTGAAAGATAATGACAATCTCTTTCAATTATTGTTTATTTTATTAATTTTTAGCCGGTTTTACGACAGTCTAATACCGATTGAATTGTTTAAACCTTAAACTTCTTATCTTACCGGTTTAATTTTTAGTCTAATTTTAAAAACATTGATTATTCCTATTCAATTTCAAAAAAATCCATGGCTAAAAGAATAAAATAATTTGCATTTTATTCTTAAAGACTCAAAATGGACACAAATTTGATAACAAAACTCATATTTGTATCCCTCCTCAATAAAATTTCAACAAATACAAGTTTTTTGGATGATTTATTCGATTTTAAAAATTGGTCATTTAATTTAAAAAATTTAAAAATTGAATACTAAAATAAAAGTTTGAAACTTTCTAGTACCTTATTTCGTTATTTTTGTTTCAGTAATTACATTTAATAAGTAACTCAAATTTCATAAACATACCAAGTTTAATTCAAACATGGGTTAGATTTCTTGATTCTTTGTTGAGTTGTTACTTGGATTGAATTTTCAGAAAGAAGGAAGATTCAATTACTTGTGTGGTGAAAAAAAAAAAAATCAGGTCCTTACCTTAAAATTTCCAAATTTAAGGAAATAAGTCCTTGGTGTTGTTTGTGCACTGGAATTTGATTGAGCTTTCGTTTGACAGAGATGCTACCAAACGTGCTATAGTTTCCAAACACCAATTGTCTGACCATTCCAACCTTAATGCTGTACTAGTTCAATCTCAATCCTTAAAAATATGTTTTTTTTTTAATTAAATTTCTTTTTATTTGATTTTCCTTTTTATTTTGTCCATCTTCCATAGATACAAACACAATTTGCTCCTCTCTCTCTCACATTTGTTGCCGAATAACAAAGGAAAGGAAAATTTGGGGAGAGAGAGTAGACACATGCTTTGAGGGTTTCTCTATATCTCTCTCCCTCTCTCTAGACCTGAATTTTCTATCTGAAACTCTTCCTCTGGTTGTTCTTGTTCTTGTTCTTGTTTTTTGGTTTTTGTTTTGGGTTCATTTCAGGTCCATTGGCTCTTCTTCAATGCAGCCCCTCAAAGGGCAACTGATTTAACGCTCAAAGTTTCAAGCTTTAAGGGTTTTGCAGGCCAGCTTTGCGGGTTTGAAGGTTTGGAGGAACCGTTGATTATCATTCATACTGTGAACTTACGAGGATTGTTCTATTGGGCTGTTGGTATTGGTGGCCTTGGCTTGGGTTGTTTATCATTGCAAATTTTTAATCCTGTTTTGGCTTAGGTACCCAATTCATTAACTTGTCTGAGGATTAGGGTTTCTGAGTTTAAAGCGAGTTTGATTTATTGGACTGCTTGTGCTCCCATTGGGATTTTGAGTATTGTGGACATATGGTAATGGGTCTTATTGTGTTGCTTCACTGGCTATAGAATTATGCTTGGGGTCCTAAATTGTTAGAAGTACTTGGCTGTTTGTGATTTAGACAAGTCATGAGTCGTAGGGTACGGCGCAAAGTGGCTAAAAAGGGTAAGGAGAAGGTGGTATTGCCTAGCTACCCCGAAATTGAGGATGTGATTTTGGCTTCTGGTAGAATTGAACTTGTTCATTGGACCAGCTTGCCCGATGACACCGTAATACAATTGTTTTCATGTTTAAACTATCGTGATCGCGCGAGCTTGGCATCAACATGTAGGACATGGAGGGTTCTAGGTGCTTCTCCATGCCTGTGGAGTTCATTGGATTTTCGTGCTCACAAATGTGATGCTGCCATGGCAAGTTCACTGAGTTCTAGATGTGCAAATCTTCGGAAGCTTAGATTTCGTGGAGCAGAGTCTGCTGAAGCAATAATACATTTACAAGCCAGGAACTTACGTGAAATAAGTGGAGATTATTGCAGGAAAATAACGGATGCGACTCTTTCTGTAATTGTGGCTCGCCATGAACTACTTGAAAGCCTCCAGCTTGGGCCAGATTTTTCTGAAAGAATAACTAGTGATGCTATAAAAGCAATAGCTTTTTGCTGTCCTAAACTGAAGAAACTTCGGCTATCTGGAATTAGGGATGTCTCTGCTGACGCAATCAACACTTTGGCTAAATATTGTCCAAATTTGTTTGATATTGGGTTCTTGGACTGTTTGAATGTCAGTGAAGTAGCATTGGGCAATGTACCATCAGTTCGATATCTATCAATTGCAGGAACATCAAGCATGAAGTGGAATGTGGTTTCGCATCTTTGGCCTAAGCTGCCCAAGCTGATTGGTTTAGATGTTTCAAGGACTGATATTGATCCAGCTGCTGTTTCTAGATTGTTGTCATCATCCCCTAGCTTGAAGGTGCTGTGTGCATTGAGCTGTCCAGTTCTTGAAGAAGATGCTAGCTTTAGCACAAATAGATACAAAGGAAAACTGTTACTTGCCCTTTTCACTGACATCTTTGAAACCCTTGCTTCTTTATTTGTCGATACTACAAAGAAAGGAAAAAATGTGCTTTTGGATTGGCGGAATTCAGCAATGAAGGATAAAAACATAGATGACGTAATGATTTGGCTCGAGTGGATCCTGTCCCATACACTTTTACGTACTGCTGAGAGCAATCCACAAGGTTTGGATGATTTCTGGCTCAAGCAAGGTGCGGCAATATTGCTCAGTTTAATGCAGAGCTCTCAGGAGGAAGTTCAAGAAAGGGCAGCAACAGGACTTGCAACTTTTGTGGTTATCGATGATGAAAATGCTAGCATAGACTGTAAAAGAGCAGAAGCAATTATGCGGGATGGTGGTATACGCCTCCTTCTAGACCTTGCAAGATCCTGGAGAGAAGGTCTTCAGTCAGAGGCAGCTAAGGTGCATATTTCTTTTGTGGATATAAATTGGCAACACTTATGATCTAACTGTTTATATGGGGACTAACCATATTGATTAGTTTGCAATTCTATTCTGTTTGATGATTTTCTCTCACTTAAACTTCAATTTGGATATGATGAAAGATTTCCATTTCAAATCATATAGGCAATAGCGAACTTGTCTGTGAATGCAAATGTTGCAAAAGCAGTTGCAGAAGAAGGAGGAATTGATATCCTAGCTGGGCTGGCAAGATCCATGAACAAGCTAGTTGCTGAAGAAGCTGCTGGAGGACTTTGGAATCTGTCAGTAGGGGAAGAACACAAGGTTGAATTTTCACATTTATTTTTCCTTGGTGAGGAACATATCCTCGAATTTTCTAACAGTGATATTGTGAAAATACTTTTCAGGGTGCTATTGCTGAGGCTGGTGGAGTAAATGCTTTAGTTGATCTTATATTCAAATGGTCATCTGGGGGTGATGGAGTACTGGTTGGAATTTTACTTACCTGGAATACTATCATCATCTTCTCTTGCACATTATTTCATTGCCTGATATTGTAAAAATGTTGGTCCCTGTGGTGGTCAGGAACGTGCAGCTGGTGCCTTGGCAAATTTGGCAGCTGATGACAAGTGTAGCATGGAGGTTGCACTAGCAGGCGGTGTGCATGCTTTGGTGATGCTTGCTCGTAACTGCAAATTTGAGGGAGTTCAAGAACAGGTGTGCTATTAAGTATTTATAGTGGGAATTCTGTTGGTAAAGGATAGGTTGCTTACTGTGATTCATATAACAATATCCATCAAGTAAAAGCATCTCACAGACTAGATTTTAGAAATGTAATTGGTAACAATACCTCAACATGTTGCAATGCTTTCTTTGATTTTGCCAGTTACAAGTTAATCCTACAGGCAATTTCTTTCAGAGGATATGTTTAATTCCCTCAAACTCTTCTATTCTTCTATCCAATATAACAAGAACTCACTCACCAAAAATAAAAAATAAAACAAGAAGATAATTTTTCGAATTGGAACCCAGATTACCCGCTCCTTATTTCAACCTTTTTGCTGTCACTTTCTGCTTTTCTGTTTGTTTATTTATATATGATTGATCTGCTGCATATCAACTTATGTTACACTGGATAATGCCAGGCTGCTCGTGCCTTAGCTAACTTGGCTGCTCATGGAGATAGCAACACTAACAATGCTGCTGTTGGACAAGAAGCAGGAGCTCTTGAAGCCCTTGTTCAACTTACTCGTTCACCTCATGAAGGTGTCAGGTAATTTGACTTGTCAACTCTTAATTTCTATCCTCTCCTAGATCATTTTCTCTTTCTCCAGCTACTAAGCTCTTGGATGATTGTCTTTCTATAAGTATGACCCCATGAACAAATTTTCTCCAGTGCTTCAAAACTAATTTCATACAAGGACTACAATCAGCAGAAAGATCAATAAGTGTAGTTCCTTTCATTTCTGCATATTCTGTTTGTTGTTTTGTTCTGTCCCTGGATTTGAGTTGGCATAATGATGCTTCTATTAATTACACCTTCTAAACAAGAGGATGAAAAGCCTTATTGCAGCAGGTTACTCTTCTTTTGGCTTTTCATTTTATTATATAATCCCATTGCTACACAACTTAACTATTTATCTGCTTTCTTAAGTTTTTACCATCACTTCTCACCTGCACAGAAGTTCATGGTCTTAATATTGTTATGCTTCTAAAACTTGAATTTACCATCACTTCTCACCTGCACAGAAGTTCATGGTCTTAAGATTGTTATGCTTCTAAAACTCGTATTTTCTCAAATGCATACCATTATGAAGGCAATTCAATTACCATGTTTGGAAATTCCATGTAATTAAGATTTGATATATCACTATTTTATTGTTCATAAAGCAGACAGGAAGCTGCTGGCGCATTATGGAACTTATCATTTGATGACAGAAATCGTGAAGCAATTGCTGCTGCTGGTGGTGTTGAGGCCTTGGTATGATTAAGTTTACTTGCTGAATCTGGATCTATATACTGTTATGATATGACTATGCAGTAGGATGTACTTCACTGGGAACGCGTCATAGAATGTAATTTTTACACAACCGAATAACAAATTTTGGTTGGACTTGTGGCAGAAAAGCTAATCAAGTGTTTCTTCTGTTAATTTGTTATCCCTTTACTTATTTTGGTTTATTTTATCCTTTTCCATGTTGCTGCTAAATTTGCATGTTTCAAGTGCACTTTTTGTAGACAACACTTGGAATGATGACTATATGAAACATGACAATTTTTTTGTTGAAGTTGATATATTTTTATTTTGAAATCAGTTAGCTGCGACTTAAATGATGAGAAAAGGTTTGTTCTTAAATGAGGCTATACTGTTCTTCCTTGTTGAAAGAGTCGGAAAACCCAAGTAATGCTCAAAATATAAATTTATACTCTATTAAATTTTAGACTACACTTAAGGAAGAAAGATTCTCTTGATTAAGGTGGACTTAGTATCACTCTTGCTTGATTGTAAAATGATCCATATGGTTGGTTCTGCTAAGTATTGAGTGTTTGTTCCTATCTGGCTATTTAGGTTGCTCTAGCACAAGCCTGTTCACATGCATCGCCAGGTCTTCAAGAGAGAGCTGCTGGAGCTCTTTGGGGATTGTCAGTATCAGAAGCCAATAGGTAGAGGGATTTTGTCCCATAAAATTCTTTTGTTAATTGTTAAATTCTTCGGTTCATTTCGTTTTGTTTATGGATTTCAAGTGGATCTGTGGTGTGCCTGGATTACCTATTATGTTTGTGCATATCCTCAAAAAGGCAGTTGTGTTAGTAATTATGAATATAAAAGCATACTTACACACTTCTGACTGCAGAAATGTTTTTTTCATTTCTTTTTCCATAAAACCTGGTGTAAGCTTCATTTTGGCCATTGATGTTAATGCCAACTTTTTTGTTGTCTATCAGCATTGCTATTGGACGAGAAGGTGGTGTTGCACCTCTCATTGCACTTGCACGTTCTGAGGCCGAGGTTAGCAGTTGTATCTCTTAACAAATTTTTGTTTCTGAAGTTCCAATCTTTTTATGAAGCGTTGTTTCAGACTTAAAATAGTGATCATTGCAATGCGATAAGATGAAATACTAACTCAACTGTGGCTTCATAGTTTCCTTCTCAAATAGGAGTCTCCCTAAGTTTGTTTACTTTCTAGTTGATTTAGCCTTTCATCCTTCTACCTTTATAGTCCCAATTCTACTGCAGGAACTTTTTTTTTTCCAGCCCGCGTCCTGCTTAGAACTTGAACTTAGTTTGGCATCTTTTTTTCAGGATGTTCACGAGACTGCTGCAGGAGCACTTTGGAATCTTGCCTTCAACCCGGGTAATGCCCTTCGCATAGTTGAAGAAGGGGGAGTTCCTGCACTTGTTCACCTGTGTTCTTCATCAGGGTCAAAGATGGCACGCTTTATGGCTGCATTGGCATTAGCATACATGTTTGATGGGAGGTGCTTGAGCTGTCCAAAATACCTAAAAATTTCTGTTTTCTATTTGCCTCCTATATTATTCACACTTGACAGAAATTCCACATTTTTTATGTTTCCAAAAATCTTGGAAGGCGATCGTTAGTTTGTGTCTAAGTCCTCCAATTGTCAAGGTCCGCATTAGTTTCTTTATAACTATAATAATTGTTATATTTTTTCAGAATGGATGAATTTGCATTAATTGGAACTTCATCAGAGAGTGGCTCGAAGAGTGTAAACTTGGATGGGGCTAGAAGGATGGCACTGAAGCACATTGAAGCTTTTGTGCTTAAATTCTCTGATCCTCCTGCATTTGCTGCTGCTGCTGCGTCTTCAGCTGCTGGAGCACTAGCACAAGTAACAGAAAGAGCTCGTATTCAGGAAGCGGGACATTTGAGATGCAGGTTCGTGAACTCCTTGCTTCCATGTCAACCTTCTACAGAATAAAAATATAATACCAACAAAAGGACCATCTTTCTCAATTCGTGAAGTTTTCTGAAGTTAGGTTTATATGCTAATTCCAGAAGATCTGCTATGTATGATAGTATTATGGCCATATCTTATCCTAAAACTGAGGCTAATTTTACATGCATTACCTTTTTGGCTGAGAATATATCTTCTCTTCTGTTATTTTTGTGGTCACAGTGGGTCTGAAGTTGGAAGATTTGTTGCCATGCTGCGAAATCCTTCTTCTATACTGAAGGCTTGTGCTGCATTTGCTCTTCTCCAGGTAGTACTTTCAATCTCTCTTGCTAAATTTCCAGGTAGATATCTTTAGATCAAAACTAATATATTTCCCTTTAATATTAACTGTGTGGATGCATTTGATGTGATTCTTAAAATACAGTTTACGATTCCCGGTGGCCGGCATGCTGTGCACCATGCAAGCCTCATTCAAAGTTCTGGAGCTGCACGGGTCCTGCGTTCTGCTGCAGCAGCAGCAACTGCACCGGTCGAAGCCAAAATTTTCGCAAGAATTGTACTTCGCAACCTCGAGCACCACAAGATGGAACCTTCAATATAAAGACGGCTTCACCTCGGGTTGGCCCGAGCCAGGATGGAGGTCTACCATACATTAATCTTGGAACTTTTTTGTGTAGCTGGTGAATATTAGCTTGCACTCTCTGCTGTGTAATCTCTATAAAAAGGAAACAAAAGGATGTGCTCAAGCAACTTTTGCTCCATCTAAATTTACTTCTTTTTGTTCACTAGGTATCCACAGGTAGCTTTGGTTTGGGATTTGATTTTCAGCCCATTTGTAACTTTTACTTAGCATGTCAACTGCACTTCTCTTTTTGCAGAAATTGATCTGGAAAACAAGTATATAATCATTCTTTTGCAGGGATTGATCAAGAAATAATATCACAACTCTCTTCTAGTTCAATTAAAATTTTAAAAAATATTCTAATATTTAAAATTATTATTTTTTACCTTAGACTTCAATTAAAATAATGAAGAAATATATGTCACATAAATAAGACACACGGAATAATTAATTTTTGTTGATATCATAATTTAATGTAACTCTTAAATTTGATATAAAATAATTAAATATTAACTAAATTAATAACTAATTATAATGATAATAAATTAAATATTTAGATTAGATTTAACAGTTGGACTATGTCATATTAATAATATTTGTTACATGTATTTATATTATTATTTAAATGATTTTTTTATTATTAAACAATTTCTTTAAATCAACTAATTTTTATTTAACAATTTTTTTAATTAAAAATTTAATTTTTTAACATTTAAAGGGAATCTTTATTTTCACAACTAGTATAGAAGCCATAGTACAAGTTTCCCATTATACAACCATTCTATGTAAACTTCTCTTATTCTACAATTCATTGGTGTTCAGGATTTATATTTATTCAGACATGTAATTTATCTGAAGCGATCTGAAGATTGGAATGGAAGTATCGAATAGATTTAAAGATAAACCAATAAATTTTAGTTATTCCTAGTCTTAAATCAACGTTTTACTGTTAAGACATTACATGTAACTTGACAGGAACATTACATGTAACCACAGTCTCCTGTGGACATCAGACAAATAGAAAAAGAAGGGTAAAGTAAGGAGTTCAAAGAGTGTGAACAAAGAATTGTAGAAACTATTGACTTTACTGCAGATTATGGAGCAAAGGTACATCATCCTTCAGACCAAAAAGTTCCATAAAGAAGTTCCTAATTGGTGTCAGCCATGAATGAGAGGAAGGTCCTGTCATTATCTCCTTCCCTGATGTTTGGTCTGTCAGGTAAGGAACTATGTACTTCCTCATGTCTTTCTTGGAGATCTGGAGATGATTTCCAGACACGTTAATGTATCGAACTTTTCCAGCTTCATCCAAGGTCTTCAAACCGATCCAGTCTTCGATGTAGAGCATGGTCTGCAAAAAGATAAGGTTAGCTAGAAATGTATGCCAACAACATAAGCTTTGGGGTAAGATTTAGGTATTAGAAATGGAAGAATACTTGATTTGGTGATAAAATCGGATCAAAGGCTCCGTCCGGATAATACCCGAACCAGGAGGTTTCCTTTGGTATTAACACAGTATCCTGCTCAAACTGGCAAGAATCACCAACCAACAGGTGAATCAGTCAACTAGATAACCTGGAGTAAATAAAGTAATGTTGCGAACAAATCATGAATCAACAGACCATGATAAGCACCAAGTTGTCTAAGCTACTGAACCGTTCCTTGTAAGTAGAATTTCTTTCACCTTTTTTCTCATTGTTCAGCTTGGGGAGAAACCTACATCCTTTCAAGTAACCAGCAATGTCCTAGAAATTCAAACAATTCCAAGTTTCAAGGGAACAATTGAAATAAATGCACTGATGTGAAAAAAAATTCCGAATGGCACAAAAAAGTCATGTTAACTTTAATCCAACTCGAAATCTAATCAAGCGATCACCAAGGCATCAGGCAAAAATTTTGAAATAAGAACCTAGAGGAGCACAAGCACAACAAAATTATAAACTCACAGTTGGGATCTTGATGTAACCACTTGGAGCCAAGTGTTCCTGCAATTTTATCACAGATTACAGGTAATTGAATTTGTGTTTTTTTCGGAAAGAGGCTAAAATAGTGCAGATCAATGAAGTCATATGTCCTAAGGTAAGTCAAACCGAAAATGCCAGAAATCAAGCCAAATGAATAGAACATTTCATTTCACCTATCTATTCACTGAAATGTGACAATACATATCATACCTGGACGTAGCTACTGTAGATCTCTAGTTCCATCAGAGCATCAATGAGAATGCAAATCAGGCCATCCTGCAAAAATTACCGCATAGTGATCCAGATTACTTAGTAAATAACATCAAGATAGTATTGAAGGGAATCATATATAATAGACGACAAAAATTACTTACCCCACAGAATGGTACTGAAGCAGTACCAGCATGGGGACCAGCCAATGATATGTAGTTCTTAACCTGTTTCATAGAAAGACAAGGAGTATATCTTATCTACAAAGGAAACATAGCCATGTATATAAGACATTGCAACTGAAATAGGGCATTCGGAAATTAGCCGGGAGAGACAGGTCCTTATGTAGCACCCACCACTATCCGATGGATTACAGGATTCATAATCTGAGGGGAGAGGAAGTGCAGGAAGAGAGCAGATGATATACTAACTTTGGCATTTCAATAATAACCTTAGAGACACTTATTCTTCAGTAATTGACATGAAGCAACAAAGCACTAACTTTCAGATGTTATGCTAAAATAAAGCACATGGAAACTACCTCAGCATTGATCATAGTTTCTGAGGTTTGGCTTTAGGGGGTTGTCTTCAAACTGATTTTATTATTCTCATTAAAATGAAGTTTAGTACTTTCTTCTATATGAGTTTCTATATGCAACCTAACTAAAACCCGGATAATCTCAAAAGAAGTATCTCACCTGATGAAAGGAAAAAGGCTTCTCAGCAAGTTGTGGGGCGCTGTTCCCATCAGTTCACTGAAATCCACACAGAGATTATTATTTGGTAAGAGTCATATCTATATAAAAGGAGAATGAAATATTACAAGAAGCTCACCTCATTATAATCAACCCCTCTAATATGAAATCGCGGTGTGATGGATCCAGAGAAACTTGTTAGAATCGGAGGAATTTGTAAAGCCTTAATCACTGAAAGAAATCGTAAGAGGAAGTTAAGAAGTTACCTGTGATTGAGAACTCAATAGGTGCAGCGGAAAGAGAAGAAGAACTAGGGGAAGACACACCGAAAGTTCCAGATCAAGACTGAGACATTTCTGAATAAATTGAAACAATAAGGTTTCGATACACCCCAAATCGCTAAAAGAAATTGTGGTATGCAGACTGAGAAAGATACCTGGTGCGGGTTTTCCTTGGAGCTGAGTACAGGAGACGACTCTAATGCAACTCTGACCCCTCCCACTCCCCTTTGAATCGAGAAACTTATGTAAGAAGTGAGAAAGCAAGGATTCGTTATACCCTAAATGTTTTAAACGACCTCAGGTATTTTGTTAAGGAAAATTGTCGTTTAGTCATGGTATTGTATGAGTTCACGCACGTGGGAGGGAGTCCCTCCGGTTGTAAGACTCTTTTTATTCATTAATTGGAAATTTTTAAATTCTCAAAAAAAACGTCTCACGAGTGTGACTTAAGATGTCACACCCGTGAGAGGCATTAAAGTAACCGGTTTGAGTATTTTAACACTATTAGGGGTGTGACTTGTTACACTCGTGAGAGGCATTTATATTAAAATTTTCCACTTTTATTTTGTACTTTCCTTATTTATGCAATCGACTTCTTATAATTTTGTTTTTACCTTTTGTAGAATTGACTTACACTTGCACATATATACTGTAATACGTATTACTTAAACAAAACAAAAACCCAAAAGATGATCATAAATTTAAAAATATGTCTCTCAGGTGTGACCTAAGATATCAAGCCTGTGAGTACATAGTTTCGTGGTTAGTGGATGGTAAGCCATCCTAAAACGTAGTCGTAATATAAGAAGATATGCATGAGTCACGGCTACCGTTTAATGAAATGGACAGTGAGATGGAATTTCGTAGTCGTCCAACTCATTCGTCCTTAATATATATACTTAATAAACCTCAACATGTTTGCATTTTCTTTGCTAAGAGAAATGATGGAGATTTTTTTAGTTATCAATCAGCTATATATATTTTAGTTATTCATTTAGTTAAATCAATGATTCGTTATTGAAGCAGATAGCAACAACCATCATTTCATCCAACATACATATTTTGAATTTTCCAATAGATTTACATCTTTCATTAATGAAATTTTCTGATGTAGTGAGTAATAGTTCTGGTTGCTTGTTGTTCAAGAACTTTTGTTTAGGCAGTTTATACCATCCATACATAGTGTTTTAATATAATATTTCAATTCTTCCATGTTTCTGTAGTAACATATTGTTCCATGTTCAAAATATGAAAGAGAGGTGTTTCCACGACTCTACTACCTAATGAATTATGTTCTACTTAATTCCTCTATTTCATAGCTATATATCTTTCAGGCTAAGGAAGGAGAAACGTTTCTCCTGTTACATAATCCAATTGTCATTTATATATAACTGACTGACAACTCCAAAAAATGCCCATCATTTCTTTTAGCAAAGAAAACGCAAACCGGTTGAGGTTTATTAAGTATATATACTAAGGACGAAGGGGATGGACGACCACAGAATTCATCTCCTTCGTCCGTTTAATCTGACGGTC
>JANZXP010000009.1:25788811-25799308 GCA_027576715.1 Erythroxylum flavicans
TTTACTAAATTTATTTTATTTATATTTTTCTTATTTTAATTTAATATTTTATTATTTATAATTTTAAATTTATATGAGTAATAATATATTTTTATGAAATATTTTATTATTAAATTTATTTTTTTATATTTTCTTATTTTAATTTAATATTTTATTATTTATAATTTTAAATTTATATAACTAATGATATATTTTTAATTATTTATATAACAATTAATAGTTTATTAAATCAATAGGCTTTTTAATCATTTTATCACTTTTCCGCATTGGCAACCGTAATCACATTTACTAAACATCTATTTTCACATTTCAGTAATTACCAAAATAACAATCCCAAATAAAAAGGCACTTGTTAAGAATAAATATTTATTAGAATAAGTATTTGATTTCATCAGTTTATCATCCCCCAAACTAAGCCCCAATCCCACAATTTTGAGGGAGAGAGGGGGCAGCATCTTCCTTTATGTTGGGTATGGAGCGG
Organism: Erythroxylum flavicans; assembly: GCA_027576715.1. NCBI lineage: Eukaryota > Viridiplantae > Streptophyta > Magnoliopsida > Malpighiales > Erythroxylaceae > Erythroxylum > Erythroxylum flavicans. Next base: position 25,789,293 of record JANZXP010000009.1, read on the forward strand.
CGACGGTCGCATTAACGCATTCGCATGTGGGTCTTCTGTCGGCGGCTGTCGGGGTGTTTGCCTCCAAACTCTTCACTCCATGCAACATGCTGTTGACGGAGATCCTCCGGCCGTCAGAAAGGGAATGCAACGGGCCAAATACGAGTCCACTTGCCCACAAGTCACTGCGGCTGATGGTTCCGCCATGAACTGAACCATAGCTACCATATCATCGAAACCGCAATGTGGATGGATCATCGGATAGTACTACTAGTGGAGTAACAGTATTAGTAAGATGATAAGCTTTTGGACAACACTTTCTTCTGCTTACAGTTTCCGAGGGTCTTTGCCAGTTTTTGGAGACGATAAAACTAATTGATGACTGATTAATCACAATTCACGATTACTGACTGCAACAAATTCTCTAAGGAAAACATTAGCATTCATTCAAACTCAATTGCCTAAGAAACTATCTATAGAAAACGAAAAAGAAAAAGAAAAAGAAAACTATAGTCGTTCCAGACATCGATTCATCGGCAATTCAGAACGGCAACACGGACAACAATTTCTTTCGGACAACCACATCGCTAAGCACGGCCCATGAAACAGGTGTTTACAAATCATTCTTGTCGCTGACCCTCTGATCTCCTCCAAACAAATTGCACACAGCTCTCTACTTTTCTTACCAACATTCACCGACTCTAGTGGCAGTCCCTTCCCATTAGTTAATATCATCTGTGAATTGATTCTCTCAAGTTTCAGAACTGCCTCTCTAACAGTTTGGTCTATTAGATCCGCCTCATTATATATAGAGCGGTAGAACAGGTCCGTTTCCTGGAAAACAACCTCCTGAACCTGAGCTATCTGACAACATAGGCGCAAGTAATGGTGTTTCTCTGAGACCCCGAAAACAAACTTGCGAGTCTCATTTATTACAGCCTCAACCATGTCAACATACGTATCCTCACTCTGAATTGTTGTTTTTGTTCCCTCTGGATTATCTCGAAGTTCATCAAGGTTCGAAACAATGTCGTTCTCGAAGTGGCATGAGTCTGTGTCAAACTCCAACTCACGTGATTCCACTTGTATTTCGCGAATAAGAATTCTCCTCCCGCTTGACGTTCGGCGATAGAACTTGTGTGTTGCCGAGTAGTAGATGATGAAGGAAAGGTCCACCGGTAACAGCCTGGTTGGAAAATCAATCCCGTCCATAATCTCATGTATTCTGAGAACTGTGACTACTTTAACTTCAAATGGTTCTCGACTTTCTATCATGATGAAGCTTTTTCTTGCTTGATAGGTAATCAGAGAAGGATTAGTGTTCAATGTTGCCTGTTTGTAAATTTATAATGAATTACTTAATCCTTTTCTAAGTGGTAAACTGAATTTAGAGGTATGCATAACTTGTGAAATTACAGTAGATCACTTCATCCTTTTTCAAGTGAAACCGTGGCATAACATGTTAAGAAGAGACACTCACACACTCTTTAGAAAGGATCGTAGTTAAAGATTGCAAGAAAAATTTAAATGTTAAAAAGAGACACTCAAACACTTTTCAGAAAGGATCGTACTTAAAGATTGCAAGAAAAATTTAAAGAGGCTTAAGAAGAATCGGAAGAAGGTGATCGATAATGATTTGCTAATATTGGAACTTATCAAAGATATAACCCACAGTAGAAAACTTTGACATGCTATGATTCAAGTAAAAGCTCCCTCATAAAAAAGTCCTGGTAATTACTATATATCTTTTACATGTTGTCTATTGTAATTAGCTTAAGTGGTAATTACTTATTACATGTATTAGTATTATTATTATTATTGTTATTATTAGAATATTTAGTATATTAGTACTATTATGTCTATGATTATTAGTGTTACTATAATTTTTACTTTTAATATTTTTATTTTATTTTATCTCTTTTATTTCTTTTAGTATTATATATTATTTATATTTGTTTTTATTTATTTTTCCCTAGTATTTTGTAATTCATTTTATTTATATTATTTATTTATTTTCTTTCCTAATTTTATGGTTGTTTGTTTATTTATTTATATTTTATTTGAATTCTCTTTTATTATTTTTTTATTTTTCGTTCATACGTATAAGACATTTAAAAACAGCCTCTTTATTGGTTAGGAATAAGACTACGTATTATAAAACCTCCCCAGACCTTACGTCTCAGCGGGATTTATATTAGGTTTTGTTGTAAATTTTGATTTAAAATTCCATATTTTTATATAATTTTATTAAAATACTTAACCTGAATTAATTTATTATAAATAATAATTAAAATCATCACTCTATTATTTCGTGAGAAATTATAATACCAAATCATAGTTTTTGGAGAAATCGGAGATATAGGAATGATCAATCCATAACAAAAATGGAAAGTTTATGGCAAATTAAAATAAGATCGCATAAAACAGTACAAGACCAAGCTCGATCAGATCACATCCATGATCCTGTAGTAGAACAAGAACAGCATTTATTCAATCAACTCGAAACCATAACGTTTATTCAGTTTCTGATTGCACGAGCTCGCTCCTCCATCTTAGTTGATGCTGCGCCAAGAACACGCAGACAAAAGACAAAACAGAAAACAACGTAAGTAAACTGTACATATGAATCTTAAGACAACGTAAAGCATTTACATCCGAATACTAACTTTTGACAGTTGGTGTTCTTGGAAATTGGAATGTTCATTGTAATCCCGCATTTTTGAGGGAGAGAGGCGGCAGCATCTTCCTTTATGTTGGGGTATTGAGCGGCGGCCGCCTTAACGCATTCGCATGCGGCTCTTCTGTCAGCGGTTGCCGGAGTGTTTGCCTCTAAACTCTTCACTCCATTGCAACATGCTGTTGACGGAGATCCTCCTGCGGTCAGAAAGGGAATGCAACCGGCCAAATACGAGTCCACTTGCCCACAAGTCACTGCCACTGTTGGTTCCGCCATGAACTGAACCATAGCTACTATAACCAGCACCGAAATGATCACCCCCTTCATTTTTTTGTAGATTTTGAAGGCTTGTAGTCACTCTACTTTCTTTGAGCTTGCTCTCTCGATGAATGGAACTGAGGACCGTAAAAGGGTATATATAGCCTCTGGGAAATGGATCATATCATCGAAACCTCAATGTGGATCATCGGATAACACTACTAGTGGAGTAACAGTATTCGTTACGCTGTTTTGGATTCTTCTCTGCCATAACATGTGAGTCGTAACCTTAAACAGTTATTAAAGGATAAGCTTTTGGACAACACTTTCTTAATGCTTACAGTTTCCAAGGGTCTTTGGTGACGACTGACGACCATCTCTGCTACGCCATAACCTAAAAGGAGCCTTATCACGTTCCAAAGCGGTTAGTTATAAGAGTTAGCTAAAGGGCCCGGCCTAAGGTCAGCAGCCAAGATCGGACCATTCAAGCACGACTCGATTCATAAATTGTTTTTAATTATAAAAATTTGATCAATTATAATAAATTAATTGGATATAAATTGAAGTAATTTAAAATCAATACTTTAAACTTATATTTAATCATATTGAAATTTTAATTTTAATATTTTTTAACTCAAACTCTAATCCAACATATTGTAAAATCGGAGTAGGAATGACTGATTATGTATATTTAGTATGAGATTAAATAAAGTTAATAGTTATGCTAATATTTGGTATCAAATGTTAAGAATAATAATAAGAAAATTTTTACTCATATTATATTATTTATTTTGAGCATAAATAATTAAAATATTTTATATTTTATAAATAATTAATTATAAATTTTTATAATTCATTAATTTAATAATTTTTGTGGTAAGAATAAAAATGTCAATGAAACTAAAATAAAATAATTGTTAAAGAAACTAATATAAACATTTTGATAATAATATTATAAAAATCAATATTTTGACAATATCACAATAATTTTTTGATAATAACATAATAATATTTTATCAATATCCCTTATCTTTTTTTTCTTATATTTAATCCTAACTTACACCCACGCCTTCTTAAAAATAAAATTTTATAATTATGTATAATTCATTTCAATTTTATTCTTTCTTATTTAACTTTTATTCTCACCTCTTTGTTAGTAATTACAATGTGAAACCTATATAATACCACCTGCGAAACTTATATAACATCACCTCTTATGAATTATGAGCGTACAAGTGATAAATGTGAAGTGTTACATCAAATTTTCTGTTATAGTTATTCTATTCTTATCATGCTTCATTAAATCTTATATTAACATGATAAGAACATCATAATCGAAATGAAAAATCTAATTTGATAAAGCGTGTAGTAGTATTAGGCCATCGAGATCCTAAAATTGATTTGAGATGTGCACAAGAGTACCAGGTTATGAATTTTAAAATATATATGACAATATGAAATCACAACAACGACATCCACAATCATTTGGATTAGTTAAAGTGCCTCTGGTCCTTATATAGGAAATTAGGAACAGAGATCGTTAATAGCATGTGATAATACAAACTTGCAAGGATGGCGACATGAGAAGAAGAGCTAGTGTGATGTTAAACTAATGTGTCATTGATTGGTGAAAAATAAAATAAAATATTATATTAACGTAATTCACTTTAAATAATATGTATATATATATATACACTGTAGGAACTAGAATTGAATCCTAAATTGATTGTGACATGATGTTTGTAATTACTAACAATGACAACCTACTAAAAATTTAATTGATACATAGGGTCTTAAAAGGTCCGATATAACGAGAAGTGAAAGTAAAAGATATTTTATTGATACTGTTTTATCTTCAGTCGGATACATGTACATATATATACAAATTTACAACTAAGTTGATTCCTATATACATGGAGCCACTACTTTAGCTAACGTGATTTGTGAAGCTAAAAAATATTTGAATATATCATGGCTTCGTTTCTTCCTGTAGAATAGGTCTTTCATACCCACACAAGATTGAGCTTCCGTCATGGAGGTCAATCTTGGATCTGTGTAATAGGAATTGTTTCTTCGAAACTGCTTTTGTAAGGGAGTCTGCAAGTTGGTCATTGGTATAGACATGAGAAACACGTTGTTGGTTTTGATTTACCTGTTGTCTGAAAAAGTGGAAATCAAGGGCGACATGTATCATGCGAGAATGGAATACAGGATTTCGGCAAAGATATGTGGCGCCTAGATTGTCACAGTATATAATCGGTGGTGATGTGAAGGGTTGATGTAGTTCTTTGAAGATATTCGTGATCCAATTTAACTCAGTTGCGGTGGATGCAACGGATTGGTACTCTGCTTCAGTGGAGCTACGAGCAATAGTTTTTTGTTTCTTAGATGCTCAACTAATAGGAGAACTGCCAAGGAAAGCTATAAATGTTGAGGTAGAAGTAAAATCATTTGAATTCCCGACCTAATCGAAGTCTAAAAATGCATGAGTGAGCGGTACCTTTGAGATAACGTAAAACACGTTTAACAGCTGACCAATGGGTAATAGAGGGATTATGCATGAATTGTGAAAACTTATTAACTGGGAAAGAGATATCAGGTCAACTTAGGGACAAGTATTGAAGTGAGCTAAGAATTTTTCGAATTTCAATGAGATTGGTTTTAGGTGTATACCATGTAGAGTTAAGGCAACTTTGTTGTTGAGAGGGGTGGGTATAACTTTTGCATCAAGCATGTTAGTTTGGCTTAGTAAATCAATGATGTATTTATGTTGGAATAAGAAAAGACCTAGAGAGGTGATATGAGCTTCCATGCCTAACAAATAGTGAAGGGGACCTAAATCTTTTAGAGAAAATCATGAAGCGAGGGACTGTATAATATGTGGTAGTACTGGGTAAGTGGTTTCCTGTGACGATAATATCATCAACATAGACTAAAAGATATATCAGAACTGAATTATTATAATATATAAAGAGGGAGCTGTCAGAGACTGAATTATTAAATTTTTGTTGCAAAAAAAAGGATCGAAGTTCATGGTACCATGCTCGAGGGGCTTGGCGCAACCCATATGTAGCTTTGTGTAGTTGACAGACATAATTGGGATGTTATGTATCTTCAAAACCAGGAGGTTGCTGTATGAAAACAAAATCAGTTAGAGTACCTTTGAGAAATGTGTTGTTTACATCAAGTTGACACAATTCCGAAACAAAATGGACAATAAGATTGATGATTATTTGTATGGTGGTAGGCTTCACAACGGGATTGAATGTTTCAGAGAAGTGGATGCTGGGTCTCTGATGAAATCCTTTAGCAACGAGACATGCTTTGTAGCGGAATATAGACCCTTCTATATTTTTTTTAGTTCTAAAAATTCACTTGCATCCGACCACATTTTGATTTGGAGTAGGTGAAATGAGAGATCAGGTGTTGTTTCTGAGAAGAGCATTGTATTCATCATTGAGTACATCACGCCATGGAGGTAATTTTAAAGCTTGTTTAACTATGGTGGGTTTAAGTTGAAGAGAGGGTGTTGTAGGGGTGTGGAGGTCAAGTATTTGGCAAGATTTCAGGGTACCTGTCTTTGAGCACGTGATAATGACACGAGAAGGTTATGGTTGTAGAGTAATTGATATGGATGATGATGGTGATAAATGGGAAGTTTAGGTTAAGGTGAGAGTTGTAGTATGTATATGAGATAAAGGAGAGTATACGGGTGAAGATATGTATACTGGAGTTTTAGGTGGCGTAAGGGATAGTGTTTTATGTGATTGCAAACTTTGTCGATGAATGATAGGTAGAGATGGGAGTGTTGAAGGATTGGTTTGTTCACGATCAGTATTAGGTATGGAAAGATTGTGTGGTTGGATGGAGATTGGTAGTGATGGGGATTTATCATGTGGTGGTCCTAAGGAGAAATGAGATTTGTAGTTTGCTTTGGACTCTTATCATCTCTATGTTTGAATGGGAATATAGTTTCACAAAAGACAACGTGTCCGCTCATATAAATGATGGAGGTTGATGGGTCATGACAAAGATATGAATTTTGTTGATTCGAGCATCCGAGAAAGACACGGGCTTTAGAGTGTGGGTGTAATTTGGAAGTGGTATAAGGGCGAAGGTAAAGATAACAAAGACAACCAAACAGTCGAAGTTTGTTATAATTAGGAAGATGATGAAATAATTTTCATATGGAGACTAGAACTTTAGGTGGGGCGTGGGCATGCGACTGATTAGGTATAATGCTGTTTGAAATGTTGCGGTCCAATATTTAAGAGGTAATGATGAATGATGAAGAAGGGTGAGTTCAGTTTCGACCAGATGTCGATATTTCCTTTCAGCTGTGCCAATGATTTGTGGAGTGTATGGTAGTGACTGTAAGTGTTGAATCCCATGAGTTGAGAGAATATAAGAGAGTCCTACATATTCACCACCTCCATCTGAGTATATTGTCTTTACTTGTACCTGAAAAAAAATTCAACGAGAGTTTTGAACTTTATGAAGACATTATTGATATCAGACTTGTGTTTAAGTGGATAAAGCCAACTGTACTTGGTGTAGTAATCCACAAAAATAACATAATATCTAAAGTTATCAAAGGAGAGAGAAGGATAATATCTTAAGTTATCAAAGGAGAGAGAAGGAGCTAGACCCCAAACGTCTGTGTATATAACTTTCAAGAGGTGAGTTACATTGAATAGAATTTGTGCCAAAAGGAAGCCTATGGCTTTTATTACTAAGACAAGCATCACAGTGAGTTGAACCAGAGTTATTTTTTAAGATAGAAATCTTGATAAGAAACTTGCATAGAAGGTTGTAAGACAGATGGCCTAGCCTCTAATGCCAGATGTTTGGAGTAATGATGGTTGAAGTGTGGAGAGAAGTTATAGGAGTAGGAGTTGACTGGAGAGGTCATTCATAAACATCGTTTTTATTCTGGCCGTGGACCAAGGATGCCCCCGTATTCACATCCTTGACAAGAAAAAAGTTTGGAAAAAATTCAATGGAAGTAGAGTTAGTCTTACAGAATTTAGAGACAGACAAAAGATTATTTGAAACTTGTGATGAGCATAACACATTGTTTAACTGAAAAATTTTGTTAAAGGAGGGTATAGGGTTTGAGCCTGTATGTGTGAGTGGAATGGCATTACCATCTCCCACCATGATGTCTTCGTTGCCTTCATATTCGGAATGGACCGAGAGATTGTTCAAGTCTGATGTAATATGATGGGAAGAGCCTGAATCAACTATCCAGGAATTGTGTTTGCTATTGACCTCAGAATTGATGACATTTGCTTGAGGCCAACTTAAATAAGAAAATGGCTTTGGATGAGATCTGCAAAATTTTGTTGCACATCTTACTTTGTCATAAAGCTGACAAATTGGACATTGAGTGGAGGAACGATTGGGACACCATGAAGAAGGAATTGAGGAGTTAATATGTGGAATATAATTATAAGGTGAGTAGTTATTGGTGTATGGAGGACGTGTGTTAGTGTAAAAAGTGTTGTTTTGTGAAGAAGATTTTGGTTGAGTGTTTGACCCACAATTGTAATTAGCATTACACTGACATGGTTTTTGGTTGAAAGATCTTTAGGTATATTGAGCTGTAATGGGAGTTGTATTTTTCTTACCTTCTTCTAGCTAAGACTACTGAAGAAACAGAGCAGAAGAATGGTGTCACTGCCTAAATGCAGTAAAAGACTAGATTTCTTTTTATAAACAGATTTGTTACAGGAAGACAAATGAGAACTTTACACCTGGCAAAGAATTAAAAAAATGCAAAAAGAATATAAAGGAATCTGTTACATAATGAAAAACAGAAATAGCAACGTGTTGGATCAGGAGCCTTGAATATTAGGCATGACATGCTGCAATGGAATGCAACTGTACGTATACAGTCACGTAACATCCCCCTGCAAACAAGAGGGTGAAAGACACACACCGAGTTTATCACGTAAGGCTCAAAACTGAGAGTAAGAAAGAGATTTGGTGAGGCAATCAACAATTTGGTCGACCGAAGGCACATAACGAACTTCAACTTCCTTAGAAAGGATCCGATCATGTATAAAATGTATATCAAGTTCTAAGTGTTTGGATCGAGCATGAAATACAGGATTGCATGCAAGAGCACCAACGCTAAGATTGTCACACCAGAGGACAGGGCAATGGCGTAAAGGAAAATGAATTTCATGAAGAAGAGAGTGAATCCAAAGAACTTCAACAGCAAGATTAGAAAGTGCACGATATTCAAATTCTGTGCTGGAACGAGCTACCATATGTTGTTTGCGAGAAGACCAAGTAATTAAAGAATCTCCAAGATAAACATAATGACTACTAATTGATTTTCGATCATCGGGCGATGAAGCCTAGTTAGCATCCGAGAAACCAGAGAGTGTAAGATGAGAAATGCATTTTAGATGAAGACCCAACTCTAAAGTGCCACGAAGGTAATGAAACAATCGTTAAAAAGCCTGCCAATGTGATGTCGTATTAGCTTGGAGAAACTGACTTAGCCTCTGTTTGGTTTAGCTTTTGGTAGGTGGAAAAGCACTTTTTTCCGCCGCAAAAGCTATTTTAAGAAAAAAATGGGTGTTTGGCTGTAAAGTTCAAAAGCACTTTTAGAGTTGAAATAGCTTTTTTAAAAGCTAAAATACAACTTTTCCAAAAGCTCAAATTTGGAGCTTTTTTAAAAAGCCCCTCATTTTAGCTTTTTCGGGTAGCAACTTTCACGTCACTTACGTATATAACAAATTTTAAACGTTACTTTTGGTTCTTATGTTTACAAAACTCTATCTTCTCTAGTTCTCCTCCTATACGATACACAGTAACATCTCATCTTCTTTTCAAGACAGATCAGGTTAGTTTTTGTTTCTTGTATGTTTTCATCTATACGTTTGTCTGCGTTTTTTCTTATTCATGTATATCTTTTCATTGTCGGTCTGCGTTGAACGCAGATGCAGAAATTCGTCTTCGTTAACGCAGACGTTCGTCTGCGTTGAACGCAGAATAACTTATGATTATGCATGTTAATATGCATGCGTTATGCAACTTATGAAATTCATGATTATGCATGCAATTACTGGATAATATGCAACTTAACAAA
>JANZXP010000009.1:25799408-25811845 GCA_027576715.1 Erythroxylum flavicans
CGGGTGGGGTGTGGGGTCCAACATAGCTAAAGACAAACTAGACGATAAATGAACTGGATCTTCAGAAATTTCCATAGTTCTTATGCGACTCTCTTCTTCTGACTTCCTTATCCTGAAATATTTCCCCCTAGGCAAAGATGCGAAGGTTGTTTCCAAGTAACCTACAAGCAGTAGTAAGTTACTAAGCGAGAAGTAGAATTACTTTAAGGGGTACGCAGGTGTATTCGGCATTACCGACTCTACCTGACCACAAACTCAATAAAGGAAACTCACTCAAGGTGAACAGGAAAGTGTTCCTGGCTTTGTTTTGTTCTGGCTCTGATACCACTCAGGCTTACCTATAGTCCTTTATAGGCAGACACAGGGAAACTATAACCACTTGGGCTTACCTATAGTCCTTTATAGGCAGACATAGGAAAACTATGACCTTTTTCTGGTTAACCCTCTCAGCTAACTTTCCAATTCCAAACCACTACACTGGTTGGCGACATCGACTAACCAAAGTCGGATTGGAAGTGTGTATCACTACGTAGCTGTTCCAGTTATCAGAGTCTTACTGCCCTCAACGCCTTCCCCTTGGCTTACATAGGACTTAGTGCTCTCTCCTCTTAGGAACCCTACTTCACTCACACACTCTTACTCTTCTTTCCCAGTTAATGCTTCTGACAAACAACAAGGCAGCGGAATTAGAAGCAACAGTTCTTTATACTGTCATAGATTTTCTGATACACAAGATCCTTATACAAGGCAAGTGTAGAGCATACTCATCCTGCAATCTTTGAATAAGGAAGGGAATAATTTTACGTAGGAGAAGTGTTTAGAAGAGATATATGAAGAAAGAACTCTCCATTTTCTGATAAGATTTACAAAGAATTTTACGTGCTTACAATGAAACTCAAACCTTGCTTATATAGAAAAAGCTAGGGCTAAAAACGTAAACTATCCTAGAGATATATTAGTGAAGCTTTAACAAAAGCATACCTAACCTTATCTCTAAGGAATTCCTCGATATGACTTTAAGGATGAATAAGCAAAAGTTTTTCAAGTTTCTCTAGGAATGTGGCATCCTTCCTAGTCGCCTTTGGATAGTTGTTCGCAAAATGTTCTAAGTTTTTACGGACAAAACATCGAGGCTTTTGCTTGCGTCGATGTGATGACTTTTTGAAGAACCTCATATGTCTGTACTTTTTGCTTATATTCTTCTGTTTGAAGTTTTGCTTCCAAGGCTTTTTGCCTTCCTTCTTTCTGTGGAACTTTCTCCTATCATAGTAAACTTGAGTTTGATTAGCTTTCTTGCTGCTATGACACTTGCAAGTCTGTTTATCTTTACATTTGATTTGGAGATAAGGCTGCTTGAACAAAGTATGCTGATCACATAACTTGTCAAGAGAAGCTATAGAAAGCTGATAAATTGAATTAGTCAATAAAATACAGCTACTCATCGTAAAGTCAATTTTGTTGCGGAATTCATCAATAGTGCACACTCTACTATACACTATAGCTTGAAGAACTTCTTACATTAGGAAAAGATGTACGGTCAAAGTCCATTAGGGACACCCAGGGTCATTGGTGAGGTGACTTTCTGACGCATTTTGTCGGGTGTTTGCCCTTGACTACTGAACTCTAAGGCGTCCATGCTGAACTCAATTTGGCATGGACACTCGGCTATCGCCGTGTTTTCCTTGAAGTGGACGTGTTAGAGGTTATCAACATTCTATCCTCTTCCAAAATGTCTCTGACGGAGTCTCTTTTTCCTTTGGTACAAGATACTCATGCCTTAATGCGGCGAGCCTGGGATGTCCAGATTCAACACGTACATAAGGAAGGGAATCAGAGTGCAGATAGCCTGACCAAACTTGCCTTCTTCGCCAGACCAGGAGTTCATTGGCTACAGGAGATTCTAGCAGCAACAGAGGAATTCACCCGAAAGGATAGGCAAGGCGTTGCTTATCCCCGAACTTTGAGATAGTTTCTGATCTTTTTACATTGTAATAAAAAAAACAGTCCATTAGGGTTCGACTTTTCTCTCTTAGATTTGGATATGGAGGCTATTTGCAGGCACCTTCTAGTAACGGAGATTAAGGACGACAATGCGCCGTTATATTACGGGAACTCCAGCTTTAACCATTTCTTGATCAATGATCAGTGGACTGATCTCCTCTCATTCTTAGACGTGGAAGGCAACCGAACTACATCGTTTGGGGACGCAGAGCACCCCAGTTCTAACCATCTTTTGATGACTGACTGGACTGATATCCTCTCATCGTTAATAAACAAAGATGGCATTCAAACTACGTCGTTAGGAACCGTAAGGAGCTCCAGATTTAACCATCTCCCGATGACTGACAAGTGGATTGATATTCCCTCGCTATCAGACGATACGTCATTTGGACATGTAGCGAACTCCAGCTTTAACCATCTTTTAATGTCGGATGAGTGGACTGATCTCCGCTCACCATTAGACGACATTGGCAGTCAAACTACGTCGTTTGGACCCGTAGCGAACTCCAGCTTTAACCATCTATTAGTGTCTGGCTACTGTACTGTTCGCCCCTCAGAATTACCAGTAGTGAACTCGGGCTCTAACCATCTCTTGACGACTAACGACTGGACTGATCTCCTCCCTTCATTACACGACAATGATAGCCAAACTATGTCGTGTGGACAGGTAGCGACGTCATCTGTCGAGTCGCAAGTCAATTCAACGACCACAACCCAGCTTTCAGTGGGTGCAAACGCAGACGGTCTCACCTTGCGCACCACTTCCACCCCCGAGAGGGAGGCAATACATAGGCGTGAGAAAGAGGTCGTGGGGGAGTTTCACGGCGGAGATCAGAGATCCTAAGAAAAATGGCGCTAGGGTTTGGATTGGAACGTACGAGACATTGCAGCACGCGGCTTTGGCTTATGACAGAGCCGCATTTAAGGTGCACGGCTCCAAAGCTAAGCTCAACTTTCCACACTTGATTGGGTCCAGTGAATACGAACCGGTTAAGATTACTCATAAGCGTCGCTCGCCGAAATCATCTTGCTCTTTGTCTCGTCGTCGGACTCTTATAAGATGTCTCCAGAAGTGAAGCGAAGAGCCAAGTCACGTCACGTCAGTACTTTGGTGGGAGAAGATTGCTAGAATTTTTAATACCAGCGGAGCGTAGAGTCTAGTAATAAAAATTTAACTTTGGATTAATCAATTTTTCAGATAATTAGAACTAGTCATTTGAATAATTGACTCTTATTACTTATAAATTCTTTAATATTTTCATGTTTAGTAAATATGAGATTCTCTAACATTTCTCCTGAAGTGCAACTGAGACTAAACATTCAGTTGTCACTTGAAATAAATGCAGTAGTAAACGAACTGACTATTGAGACTGAACATCCAGACGGACAATTAAGAAATTAATAATCTGGACCAAACCTGCTTTGATACCATATTAGAATTTTTAATATGGGTAGAATATAGAGTCCATTAATAATAATTAGGCTTAAGTCAACTATTGTCAAAATGACTAGAACTAGTCATTTGAATAGTTGGCCCTTACTACTTATAAACCCTTTAACATTTTCATGTTTAGTCAATATGAAATATTCTAACAAAAAGAAATTTGCAAAAACTTTGAACGTTTTAAATTTTTAATTCGGATTTCAAATTTTCAATAAGATTTACTTTAATAACTTTTGTTGCTAAAAACTAACCAATTGTAAATTAATAAATTTTTATAAACTAAAATAAATAAAATAATTTGCATTTAAATTTCTTCGCAATCTTTTTTAATAATATTTTAAATTTTTTAATTTTATTCTCATTTTATAACAATTTAATATTAGTTGAATTTTTTTAACTTTAAACTACTTTATCTTACCGATTTAACTTCCGATTCAATTTTTAAATATTAATTTTAACACGTATACAAACAAAAATAAATATTATAAATTATCCATATATTTGACATCACAATAATAAATTATTAAATTGTCTAAAGTCAGAACGTGCAGTCTCATATCGAAGGATAGTAGAATCTGCTTTAGGAAAGAAACGTTGAAACAAATATCATCATTTGCTTTATCAAACGCTATTTCATTTATGTTTAGTCTTGTCGTTTAGGCTACATATTATATGTAATTTCCCAAATTTGGACTGGCTTTGACAAATAATTAGGCACGTGTTTAGTAAAGAAAGTAATCAATAATTAAACACGTGATAATAAAAAAACAATAAACTAATTAAATCATAATACAAATATCACTTAATCTCTTAACATTGACGTTCCACAGTGCATAGATCTTACTAAGGAAATTCCGATCTAACAAGAAAATGTACGGTGAAGTCCATCTGACTCCGATTTTGCTCTTTTAGATTCTCCTCGAAGATGATCTATTGGAGATTGATGGCGGAAATGCGCCGTAATATTACGGGAACTCCAGCTTCAACGATCTCTTGGCTACGGAAAACTGGAGTGACCTCTTACTACCACTACAACAAAGAAGGAAAAAGGCTTTTTTTTTTTGCTACGTTTTTTAAATCGTAGCTAAAAGTTAATATTTTGTAACGATTTATAAAATCGTTGCCAAAAGGTTGAGTTTTCGTGAAGATTTTTGAAATCGTAGCTAAAGATCAACCTTTTTACGATTTTAGAAAAATCGTTACAAAGAGTTAATCTTTCGGCAACGATTTCAAAAATTGTAGCCAAAAGAGGTTGAGTTTTTGCTACGATTTTTATAATCGTAGCTAAATATCAACGTTTAGCTACAATTTTGGAAAAATTGTGGCCAAAAGATTGAGTTTTCGGGAAGATTTTTGAAATCGTAATTAAATAAATGTTAGCAACGATTTACGAAAACGTCGCGAAATCCAGTTTTTATGGGAAAAATGACAATTTATCATTTATGAAATCTAATATCGACTTCGCCTACACCGTCCTCCTCTCTCACACCTTTCCAATCTCCACCGTCCTCTATTTCGCCTTTTCAGCCTCCTCTCCACAGTCTTCCTCTCTAGTCTCCTCCACCGTCATGCTCTTTAGCGTTTCCACCGTCCACCAACGACCTGACCTCCTCTCTTGCGTCTTGAGCCTCCTCCAACGTCCTCCTTGTGTTTCGAACTTCTCCTCATCGTGTTCCAGCCGTCGCCTTCCAGCCTCATCCTCGTGTTCCAACCTCTCACCAATACATCATCTTTGCTGCATTTTTCAGGTACCATTTATCGTATAATTTGGGCAATTTAACAAAAATGATTAATTATAGTACCAACCAAAGAGAATCGTCCAGACGCTGAAACTTATGTGAAAGTATAACGGCTTTTAGTGGGATAATTAGGGATATTTGGATTGAATAAGGATGTCCTGTTCTCGGTAGCCTTTAAACTTCATCGGTTTGAATCCCCATTCATCTAATTTCTTGGTCATGAGTTCAATTAATTTGAAATTGTGAATTGATGCCTTTGGTTAATGGATTTCGTTATGGCTTAATTAGATTTCTACTGGGTTTTACCGATTGATGGATAATGCGCTTAAAAATTTTGGAATATGTCACGTTGATTAAGTTGATGGTTGATTGGAATCATACTGATTATTGTTGTTGAAGCATGAAGTTTTTTAATGGATGTTCTGGGTGTTGTGTTGAGACTTTAAGAAAATTGGAAATTAGTTTGATTTGAGTCAATAATGCTGCTGATTTGTTGGGAAATTGTTTATGCTGATTTGTGTTGAGAGTATTATTGAAATTGATATTTGTTGTTGATCTTTAGTTTTGAAATTTAGTTTGTTTTCTTAGACTAACTTCTTAGGCTATTGTATTTAGGAATAGATGAGCATTATTCTGCAGGATTCTTCGTTGTTGTCACCCATTTTGCCTATGAAGAAGCAGTTGGTAACAGAGAACCAGTTCCTATGACAACAAGACCTTTTAACTCTGACAATGCAATAGGCACCTTCAACTTTGGAGAGATCTGTTTCTTTCTGTCTTCTCCATGGACATTTTCAGGGCAATACTCCTTTTATTCTTATCTGTATTAATCTTGTTTTTACATTGGGGACTAGGTAGGGAGAGTCTAATATATTGGTTTATATTTGTATAACTCTTGATATTCATATACTGTTATTTCTGCACTTTAACACTTGCATTTGAGAATCTTTGAGCTTTAGATTGAAATTTCATATTTAAAGGAACTAATGGCGAAAGTGTTGAAAAATCGATTTTGCAAGAGATTTCCAGTTGCTACTTTTGAAAGAAATTCTATACCTAGACCTTTATTTGATCCGAATGCTATCAATTTGAATTATTTTCTTACTTGCTTTTGAAATTTTTGGAAGTATGAATATTCTTGTCTTTTGAGGTCAAAATTGCATGATGAATTGAGGTAATAATAGCTAAGCAATTTTTTTAAGTTTAAATTGATCATGAATTTAGCGATTTAATTTGTTTGGAGAATTGTGCAAATTTTTGACACCAAATTTTATTCAATCTTTGTGAGATATTTGAGCCTAATTTCACACTTGTAGAGTTTCTAAGATTTACAAACGAGCTCGCCCATGCTTCTAGCCCCGTTACACATGAAGAATGACATCCTTAGCTTTTCTTTTGCACGTGCATATGGATGTGTGGAGATTGGACAACCTTTGAGATTAAGCTACCGTGTGAAACATACGTGAAGAAGCAGATGCATGACATCAACTCAGCAATAGCCTTTCGTATCGGTTTCATCGATATGGATAAACTTAGCTAGTCGTTCTAGTTATGTTGTATTTTTTTTTAATCTTAGCATTTATAATTTGTAAACTAATCTTTTTATTTATTATTTTGTCTATACGAATTGCTAAAACTATAATTAAAATCTTGTATAAGAAGAATATTCTTTTGTTGTTATAATTTAATGATATTTTATTTTTTATATACATGCTTTAAATTATTGATTATTTTTGTATAATTAATTAATAAAAAATTCAATATTATACAATAATATTGATTAAAAATATCACAAATAATTATAATTCAACATGATATATCATTTCGTTAAAATGTATATTAAAAATTTGACTGCATTTTACAAAAATGTTGCTAAAAATAATTGGCTACGTTTTTGAAAATGTAGCTAATAATTTTTTGCTACAAAAAAAACGTAGCCAAAAGGTATTGGCGACGATTTTACAAAACGTCACTAATACTCTTTAGCTATAAAAATAAAGCGTAGGCAAAAACTATTAGCGACGATCAGCCAAAAACGTCGCCTATAATTTTTATCTACGGGGATTCAGCGATGATTTTGGCAACGAATATAAATCGTCACTAATTACTATTAGCGACGATTTTTGAACTTTTAGTGACGATTTTGTTGGTAGTTAAATGTCGTTTCTATTGTAGTGTACTAGCTGACAATATGAGTCCACCGACGTTGTGTGGAGGATTAATGACGTCTTTCGCAGACTCGCCAAATGATTCAACGACTACAAGTCTACAATTGCCAGCGTTGACTCGAAGGAAACGACGGCGATCGCCACTAATAAAAATCTTTGCACTAACTTAAAAAATTAAAATAATAAACACTTTTCAATCTATTATCTCTTATATTATTATGCTTTTAAGATGGATTGATTAACTCAAACATTATTAATTATTTTTTAAAATTTTAAACTTAATTGAAAGCTTTAGTGCATAGGTATTTAAACATGCATATAAAATATTACTATTTATATAGCATAAAAAAAACATGCGACTCAAATTGAAACCAAACATGCTCAAAAGGAAGCTTCAAGGAAACGAATAATTAATAATAAAAAAACGTTAAAATGCCTTTTTTGCATGCTTCCAGGTGTCCTGTCTCGAGTCTCGACCTATAAATAGAAAGTACTCTACTTGTCCACATCAGAAGTCACATTCAAAACAATCCACACACTACAGTACATCTACTGGAACTTCGCCTGTCGGAAAAAATGGCTGAGTCAGACACTGCTCTCTTGGAGTCCATTCGCAGGCACCTTCTAGAAGATGATTTAACGGAGATTAACGACGGCAATTCGCCGTTATATTACCGGAACTCCAGCTTTAACGATCTCTGCATGACTGACAACAACTGGACCGATCTCCTCTTATTTTCTGACGACAATATCAGTAAAACTACGTCGTCTAAGGACTCAACGACGTCGTCCGTTGATTATAACGGGGACTCCGACTTTAACCATCTCTTGAAGACGGAAAACTGGGGTGATCTGTTGTTATTAGTTGACAATATGAGTCCAACAACGTCGTGTGAAGGTCCAACGGCTTCGTTCACTAACTCGCAAGATGATCCTACGGCAACAACTGTCACCTTTGACTCGGAGGAAGCGGCGGCGACTGCGTCTAAAGCACCGCCCCCGTCTAGAGGGAGGTCATACATGGGAGTGAGGAGGAGGCCGTGGGGGAGTTTCGCGGCGGAGGTAAGAGATCCTAAGAAAAATGGCGCGAGAGTTTGGCTTGGAACGTACGAGACACCGGAGGACGCAGCTTTGGCTTATGACAGAGCCGCTTTTAATATGCGCGGCTCAAAAGCTAAGCTAAACTTTCCGCATTTGATCGGGTCCAGTGACTATGAGCCGGTTAGAGTAACTAATAAGCGCCGCTTGCGGGAACCGTCTTGCTCGTCGTCGGAGTTCGATATCATGTCTCTAAAACGGAAGCGAAGAGCTGAGCTCGACAAGTGACAGGCGAATTTAGCAGTGAAGTCTAAAATATGTTTGTTTTTCTTTTTTCTAATTATAGTATTGGCGGCTTTGGATGTCCCTAATCCATTAATTTAAATCATTTTTTTAGTTTAATAAATGTTTTTAAAATCATATTTGAAGATAAATAGGTAAGATAAAAAATTTAAGGCTTAAAAGGTTAGAGTAATATTAAACCATCAACTGGTTAAAGATTATATAAAATTAAAGAATTTAAAATATAATTAAAAGAGATTATTTTTATTTATCGAAAAATGAAGTTTAATTGGAAAAGATATTATTAAATAAAAATTAGTTAATTAATTTTAGTTTATAAAAAGTTATTAATTAACAAAAATTAACCAATTAATTAGTCATTTTTTAAAAACAAGAATTATTCAAGTAAATCAAACCAAAAAGTTAAAAACTGAACTAAAAAGTTGAATGATTCAAGATTTATACAGTTGAATCACCGGTTGAATTTTATTTTTATCATGTTTTAATATATTTTAAGATTTTACATTCTATTACATTTGAAATTATTGGAATATTTGCTATGAAATTACAACTATGTCATATTTCTTACATTTTTAAAATTAAATTTGAATAAATATTAATTAGTATATTATATATTTCATGATTATTGTTGTTAAAACTTAATTAAGAACACCTTAAATAATATTAATAAAGTGATATTGGTCTCACTAGCCAAAAAAAGTAATGAAATGAGTTTAAGGAAATAATTTTCATAATATTAAAATTAAAAATATTGCATTAATTTTAAAAATTAAAGAAACATTAGAATAAGAATTTTATAATAATTAATTATAATTCAAAATTTTGATTTAGATAAGATTAATCAAAATTAACAAATTAAATTTGATCTAATTAAGTTTTTGATCAGAATCGAAAATGAGAGTAGGTTCGTAACCTGGTTTACATAGAATTACTTTTTTCTCAAAATAATGTTATTATAATTTATAGATTTAAGAAATTTAAGATGAAAACAAAATGATTATATATATAATTTATAGTAATATTATTTAAATACCAAATTTTAAATTTAACTTATACTACCTTACCAGGGAGTCTCTAGGAAGGGGCCTAAGTTGGTAAAATAGGAAATATGAGGCCAATAGATCTTGTATTCGAATCATCTTATTTACGCTTTTTTGATTGAGCCTGTTGTACAGAACTTATCTAGTATGAAATACTTAATTGATATAATTTATAGACTATTACGTCAATCCAAAAATTTACCTGGTGCGTATTGAAAAGATGACAAATGCTTTATTCTGTTTAAAAAAAAAAGTTTACGAGAGAGTTCACATTAACAAGAGCAATAAACTCAGTCCAACTTAGTTATAGTTGTCATCAATACTCAATCTGAAATCTCGCAATAAAGTGAAGTCTAGAAAAATTTGATAGTATGCAATGTTATTCTTATAAGAGAGAGGGAGAGTGTTTCGGTCGTACTTATACTTAATCGTTACTACGAAGGTCAACATGCAAAGTAAGAATAGGAGAGATAAAACCAGGGTCAGGGGTTCAGACTGAGACAGCAACCTGGGTTGCGCATGAGTCACGACCACCTATTTCTAGGAACTTGTCATTTACACACGTTTAATCTAAGGGACCAATACATAATAGGAGACAAATACAACACAAAAGAAGCACTTCTGACGTTACATGCTCTTGCCAATTCTAGTTTGTCTAGTACATATCTTAGTTCTTTTGACCCACATGTTCTTCACGTTATAGTCTACATTCTTTATTTATCATTAAGATTGATCAAGTCCAAGCTTAGACTACACTATTGTCTTCTTTTTACCCATCTTTTAGATTAATTAACAAAAAAGAAATTTAACTTAGTTTAAAATAATCAATCAAATTTAATTTAATAAAACTCACATTAAAATTTGATTTAATCTTTTAAGAGTTTATAACTTAGAGATGAGAATGAGTCACTCCTACCAAATTTTTTAAAATATTAAAAGTGCAAAATAACTTTTTTTAATTGGATCTAGATTTGTTGTCCAAGTTCATGCCTACTTGAGACCCAACTCTTCTAAATAAAAAGATATCGTCATCATCATTATATCCTGTTGAATCCCACAATTTGGAAAGGTCTGATAGTACGCAGCCTTACCCTACAAAGTAGAGAGGCTTTTCCAATAAACTCACAGACAAACATAACACGAAGAGTTAAAAATAACTTCAAGTATGTGATGCAAGTTTAGAAGACATAATAATAATAATAATAATAATAATAATAAGCACAATAAAAATAATAATAAGAAAAAAGAAAAGTCCAGTCAGCTAATCAAACAGATGCCCAGTTGATTAACCAGATATACACGGCCAGAGAATCACATATAAATCAAATCTAACAATAATAACATAATACCCTGTGAAACCAATAAATTAAAGAATCAAATTAAGGACTCCTACGGGTCTCTATCTTCTATGCACTTATTAGACTAAAACGATATCGTTTTGTTTAAAATAGTAGACCTCAAGTCAGCCTGAGCCTAACCTACAGATCGATTCATTGAAAACACTTGAACCTAGGCTCATGCTCGTTATCATCCCTACGGTAAATTAAGTTAAAATTGACAGTTTATCTTAATTAAGATTAAATTAGAATATAAAGTATTCTTAATTTAAACTCGTATCCTACTGTCAACTTTCCTTTAAGAGGGAATTAAAGTACATAAAAGTAATCTACGGTGGTTTCATGTTTGCTATTTGGCATACCTACTCCCTCTAAATGTTGTGTTGCACGCCAGACCTATCATATCATTATTGAAGTATCTAGCAAGACAAAGTGTATATTGTTTTATGAAATGTATGCTAAAGTTTGCTATATGCACCGGACTAGTTAACATATAGTTGTCTTTATTAGACTGTCTACTTCTATATATCTCTCCATATCCAACAACTCCAAAGGTGCCATACTATATATACCACGTTTGTAATAAAAAGAGAACGTAAATGAATAACCCACGTGTGAAAGTAAACAAAAAGCTCATCGACCATGCTCTTTCATGGAAGCTTCGCAGACCATATGTATATATATATATATATCCCACACAAGAGCAATTGATTACCATTTTTGAAACGAAGAAGAACCTCAAACTCGAAGCAATATGTCGGGAGGAAGTAGCTCAGAGTGGGATGACTTGACTTTTCTTGAATCAGTTCACCAACATATGCTTGCCGACGATATAGAGGCCCTGTTGAGTTCGACTCCAGCAACGGAGCACTTTTGCGGAGGCAGTCCAAGCTTCAGTGATGACGTTAATAAACCGGAAGTAACAGACGTTAACCCCGAGTTAAAGGACGTGTCGGTAGCGAGTGAGGCGAAAGCGCCGTCCCGGGGTTTGCAATATAAGGGGGTGAGGAGGAGGCCGTGGGGGAAGTACGCGGCGGAGATTAGGGATCCGAAGAAGAACGGAGCTAGGGTGTGGCTGGGGACTTATGAAACGGCGGAGGATGCGGCGGTGGCTTATGACCGAGCCGCTTTCGAGATGCGCGGGTCTAAGGCTAAGCTTAACTTTCCTCATCTGATCGGTTTTACCGACTATGAACCGGTGAGAGTGAGTCCCAAACGGCGGTTTTCTGAGCCTACGACGTTGTCGGGTGCTGGCTCGACCAAGCGGATTGATACACGGTCACTGGATTATGTTGGAGAAGATGAATTTGCAAGCTAAACTCCTCTGCTGCTTTTACTGTCCAAGCTGGGAATTGCTGCAGAAAAAG
>JANZXP010000009.1:25811945-25823130 GCA_027576715.1 Erythroxylum flavicans
ATAACTTTATTTTGAATGTTGTGTATTCCTTTATATATGGAACTAAATGAAACGTTTTTGTGTGTGTCCACAAAAACTATATTCGCTACTAGTCTCCCACTTTTACAGATTAGAGTTTGAGTTGGATTAGTCGACATGCCCGAACTTATAGTACATTTTAGTTTGTTCCGAGTTAGGTGCATGTTTAGTTGGTACGAAAAAAGCTAAATTGGTATGAAAGGGGAGATTGAGTTTAGTAAATGATTATGATTATATTATTATTTTGATTACTTATTTTTTTAGTAATATCTCATTTTTTTTCTTAATTTAGAGGAATGGATATCATTGTTATATAAGGGTGTGCTTGTTACAATTAATTAAAATATAATTATTAATTAATTAAAATATTATTATTATTAATTAATTAAAATATTATTATTATTAATTAATTAAAATATAATTATTCATTAATTAAAATATTTTAATTAATTAATTAAATAAAATATTATTAATTAAAATATTATTAATAATTAATTAACTACAATAAAATTAATTGAAATATAATTCATTCATTAATTAAAACATTGTAATTAATTAATTAATTAATTACAATATAATTAATTAAATTATTATTAATTAATTAAATATAATATAATAATTAATTAATTAGCTATAATATAATTAATTAAAATTAATTACAATATTTTAATTAATCAACCTATTGTAATTAATTAATTAAAGTATAATAAATTTTTATTTCTCAATTTTTTACAAACCAATCGTTGTCAATGGTAATAGTAATCATTCCTTTTTCTTAACTAACCATCATAATTATAATAATAATATCCATTCTCATTCTTACTGTCATTTTAACATGCGAACCAAGGCTCCATTAATGTTTAGTAGTGTCACTGTTATAACAATAAAATATTATTTTTATAAAAATTTAATAGTTAAATAATAGCTGGGAAAATAACGGCGGTATTACATTTTAGGACATAAAAGTCTTGTCTTATGTAAATGCCAACCAAGGTTTCCAAGAAAACAGCATGTTTGTCCCCACGTGAAGGAATTGTCAAGTTCTGATATAGAAAAGCAGATAAAAACCATCACTAACAGCTATTTTTTCATCTGTAAACTGAAGGAAAGCAAGTGTTGATATGGAAGCAGATGAAGATCATCACCAATATAATCCTACGTTTCTTTCTGCACATTTAAGGAAAATAAGGGAGTACAATGACAGGAATCATATGCATATTCCGATGTTCTTCTTTGACCCTCTCAGGACCTTTCTGCCGAACCACCGGATCTCATATCGTCTTTCCAACTCAACAGGAAAAGTGACATTCAAGTAGAATACAAGGTATCGGTTCTGAAAATGCCGATTAACGATTCTGAAAATGTCGATCGGGCTGACAACTTCAAGTTGGAATGCCGTGAATAAAAAATGGGCAAGTTTTGTAAACACCATCCAATAACATGATCTGTTATGACTTCAAGATAGTGGATGCCGCCTCCTGCATTTATCCACATAATTGACATCAAATATGCATACGGTCGAAATATTAAGGTCTCAACAAGATCACATCAACAAAAATGTTTCGCCAAACAATTAAGTGATAACTGCATTAACGGTGGGTTCTGGATATAAGGTAAGAAACTGCATCAGGATACCTCTTTGGTCGGCTTCGGTCTTCCTCATAATCCATCATTTCACCAGGTTCAGCATAGTTCTCCTCGTGCCCCTGGAACTCAATGTCGGCCTGCTTAGTGTGTGTAACTTCTGCCATAACGTAAGTAAGACACATCGACTGACATATCCCAGCAACAAGAATTTTGTCTAATATATTAGACCTTCAACCAAATTAGAAGCAGCGTCCTTTTGACATTCGTTTACAAGCATCACTGCAGCTGTTAAAATATCTACACTTGCTATAAAACTATCATACATGCCTTCCAAGTCACAAGTCACAACTAAATATACATACATATGTAAATATATATACATATAGAAAGGTGACAATTACATCTTTTTGGAGTATAAAGTTGATTCTTTCAAGATATAGTTAATTATCTATTCCTGCAAATAAGATTTCATTTCAAACAGACCTTGAGGGTGAGTGATTTCTTTACATCTTCCACCCTGTCCTCAACATCTTTTTGGTGCTTCTTGTCCAATTCGCTCGTAGTATCAGCCCATTTGATCTTTTCTTGGACTGAGACAAGTAAATTGTCAGACGAAGCCAACCTATTCATGCATAGGAACAAAGTCAGGTATGGTAGATGCAAATAGAAAGCTTAATGAACAGGGAAGAGTTTCAAAGTTTTGAGCAAGATACAGAATAAAAAGTGGACTTAAAGTTGGCTTGAATTAACAGTTGACCTACAACAAAGGATGATGTAAACAAGTTTTTACCAGCTGGATAGTGTTTGTATCATGCTAGTAAGTTGTCCAGGCCTCAGGTCCCTCCCAGCAGCAAATTGGACCTGTCCTCCGAAGAATATCAATAAGCTTCAACAGCCCTGACAGATGGTGAAAAATAAAGGGGAAATGCCAAACAACACAAGATAATGTAACCAAAATTTTCGGACCTCAAAGCACCTTCGCAATTGATCCAGCTTTCCTCTAACCATTCCCTAATAGAAGAAAGGATCATAGTCAACAATCAGCATTCATCATACACATTCCTTTTGTTTAAGCACCATATTAGTGCGTGTTTAGAAATACTTTTTCCAAACTCAGATCAAGAATGATTTTTTACCACCATCACATTACATGGAACATTCGGTTCATGGCAAAAGCAAGCTTTAGATATAAACAGAAACAAAAGTTCACTCAGGAATAATTCCAAATTGGAGAAAGACCCACCGTATAGATGCATTCATTGATAAGAAAATCCTCAAGTTGACGGACGTTTGTGATATCTAGCTCTTGCATTAGCTCTTCATAGGGTAATACCTGAGAAAATGCATCAAACCAAGAGTCATAGAGGGAAGCAGCAAGTGGAAACACTCAGTCTTAAAGACAAACATGATAAAAAAGGTCAACACAATTTTTACTTACAGTAAATGTAAAACGAATCAACATAATATATACAGAATACAGGTAAATCTCATATTTATCAGTTCACACACACAAAAACCTGAAAACAAATCACTTCTCTTTGTAATGCATTTTACAAGTATTAAGCAAACATATTTGTCCCCCAATTCCAGAAGTTACTCAACATCAATATTTCATCTTAAAAAATATTTTATGCAACTTAACCTCATCAGAACTTTTTTTAAAGGTTACATACAAAAAAAGGACACCTTGTTTGTTTCGGCCAGCGTTAGCACAGTGAGTTGCTTTAGTTTAAGGACTTGATCAGGAACCAGCTGTGGGAGACTACTTGCATAATCTGTAAACAAATGGATTCAATAGTTAAGTTCGTTCCAGTATATGCTAGGAATCATAGCGAATGAAACAAGAGTGAGAGATTTATTATCTAAGCCATCATTGGATATAAATGAAAATGGCAAAGTATAGAGTTTGTAGCCTATGATTCCTTCACACACAACATCATCAACAAGATGATATTTGCTCATCAACATTCAGCACAGCTTTTTATAATTTATCACCTTTCTTACACACTTTCCTCTTTTGAGTACTACACCAACCTTTATGGATTCATTCTGGAAAACAATTCATAGAAAACAAAGCCTGAAGCTATATGCTTACTCTTGTAATCAGTCCAAGTACCATGAGCAAACAACCGAAGCACATTCAGACACGAAGAATTCTCAGTTCCTTCAAGCTGCATAAGTTTACGAGTTAATACCGATGAGCGTATCAGTACCAACAAAACGTCAAGCTCAGATTTAGAAAGACCGTGAAATCACTAACCAAAGACTCAAAGATCCTATTTTTCTTATTTTCCCACGAGCCAACAAAACAAACAAAAGTGCAAAAACCAAACAAAGAAAGAGCCAAAAACAAAGAAACGACGTGAACACAATTGAACTACGAGAAAACCGCAAATGGTTGTGCGATTCTTACCTGGGCAATTGTAGGGACCGCGAGGATTTCAGAGAAAGCGAATAGAGAGGGATGGGAAGTGGCCTCGACGACAACGGACACAAGTGCTGAGCCCTCCATAGCAGAAGCTTGCTTCACGAAGTGATCGATCAGCTCTGCTTGTCTTTGTTCGATATCCATTCTTAAGAATTATGAAAAAGAATCCAACTTTATTGCTCTCCGGACATTGGTAAGTAGGTGCTAAAAATTAGGGTTTCTGTTCGATTGCTTAGATTTAAAAATCAGAACTTTAGGATTTTACCCATTGAGAAGGACGTGTTTCGTTAGTGCCAAAGGGAACCTCTATACGTGGAACAGCGGTTTCCATATTTTCGGAGCTATTTATGTTAAAGTTGTTGTCTTCTGAATTTGGTACTTCTTTGTTGTTGCTTTGGTTGAATTGACAAAATAGATTTTGCAAATTTCTAATTTTGATAATTACCATGAATCTATTCTAAATTCAACTATTTAATAAGAAGATAATTTTTCATTTTCTAAAAAATTATTATATATGTCTTCCGTATGCAAAATAGTGCCGGGAAATCAAAACACTCTTCAAAGAATCGCCGTCAATCAAATCCGGTGGCCGATTCCCGGAGCAATATAGCGGCTGTGCAAGCTACTAACGACGGCGCGTCGGCCAGTACGCTGTAAGCATCCTAGTTTCAATCGCCCACTTGCCTGCTTCTTGGCATTTGCTATATTATGTTGAATGAAGCTTACTGCTTGGTATTAAAAACATGAGTAGATTTATTACTGTGTTTTGTTGTTAAAAGAATTTGATTCATTGTCAATTCTTAGATATTGTTGCATAACCTACCTGTCTTGTCTTTTGAGCTGCTATTAGGAAGCTTCTCTTTTCAGTTTTGTGATTGTAAAATGAGCACCCTTAAGCAGATATTATCACTTGGAGTAAGGTTTGAAACAATCTCTCTTCAGTTGCAGGTTTACTAGGTGTTTGTGAATTTGTGTAACAGTGTTGTAGCACTTCATTGTTTAATATTGTGATTGTCATTGTTGTTCTTTTCTATGCCAGAATGATGGGCAAGGACCTTTTTATATGTTGAGCTTGTTTATGCAGGTGTTTGGGAAGCATTCGTAAGCATCCCGTACGTTTAGTTTGTGAACCGGGTTAGTTTCTGACTTTCTGTCGTTATTTTTCAGCTTAAACTAATTGGATGCTGCCTGTTGAGAAATGTCAACTTATGTGGATCGGCTTCCTTTCGGCTATGAGCTTAACATGAAGACTTTATGTCATGACTGGTGGAAAGGCAGCCATTATTGAGAGCTATGGTCAGCTGAGTGATAAAGTTGGAGCTACATTCTCTATCTCAGGAGGTAAGCTGCTAGACATGCTGATCCAAAATTTCTTGCCATATTCTAGTGTGAATGTCATCTTCTTTTCTTCTTGACCTTAGCAGTTCTTCATATATATGTTTGGAAACAGGTATTTGGATATATTTTTGCTACTTTGGGTTTGCTGCGAATTGCCACATTTTTGTTATGTTTTTGACATTTCAGACAGAGGTTTGGTTCTTGGTAATGAAAGGGTGGAGGAAGAAAAATTATAGAAAGATAGGTAAGGGAAGAAGTTGAGAGATTAGTAAATAAGAGCGACCCGAGCTTTCAACCTTGGTATTATATCATCTGAAAGCAGTATAACTTGCTTAAAATTGGTAGTGAACAGCCTAACACCTGAATGTATTATCAGGAGTTCCAAAATAAAGTAATGGTGTTAAAATTAAGGAGAATCTCAATAGTTTTCTGTTTCTTGAGTAGTTCAAAGATGTACTTTGCCATCCCAACTTTCAAAAGAAGATTATGTCTATACTTATGGCTTTAGAGGTCCATTCAGTGGCTTTTGCTGATTATGCATCTTCATTTTTACTGTCTAATCTTTGTTCTGAGGGAATACTTAAGCTGTTTATTTTAGGATGTTAATCAGCTCGCCAACATTTATAATGGTGGAATGTGTTTTTGATATACTTGGATCCAGATTCAATCTGTGGGCCGGAAAACCTTTTCAACTGCAGCATTCTTCTTGTATGAGCAGGTCTTGAGAATTCTTTCCCCAAGGTTTTTTATTTTGTTTATCTGTATTTAATTTCCCTTCTTTGGTCCTGCCTTCTTTTGTTAGTGAACTTTCAAATGATTCATACATGAAACACAGAGCTCTTTAATTTTGACAGTGGTTCACAAATCCATCCAGATGATGCTTTTGGGCAGCAAATGATTGCATCAATTCTCGAAATCCTTTGCTGGATGAAAAATCTTTCTGGCCTGTTTTCAGTACCTGAAACAAACATTTAGGTTGAAACCAACCGTCTTTGTCAAATATGATGGGATTCACTTGCCACCGAGTTCCAAAGTTAATAGAGCCTAAAGGCATGGACTGGGTAGAAGGATTCCAAAGTTAAATTGTAGATTTCTTTAGCTGTGTGTCTGGTAATGAACATCAAGAGTTGGAA
This sequence comes from Erythroxylum flavicans, assembly GCA_027576715.1. Taxonomy (NCBI): domain Eukaryota; kingdom Viridiplantae; phylum Streptophyta; class Magnoliopsida; order Malpighiales; family Erythroxylaceae; genus Erythroxylum; species Erythroxylum flavicans. The sequence continues at coordinate 25,818,450 of JANZXP010000009.1, forward strand.
CTTTTTAGCATGAAGCAACACTTATCATCGTAGAGTGCATTCTTGAGTTGCAATCCTACTGAATGATCCAAAGAAGTTGCAAGAGCTTTGTTCTGTTCTGTTGGTATTAATGCTTAACTAAAGTTTTGTCCCACAGTTCTGCTTTTCTGGAGCACTTACTCGTGGCTTATGCAATCAAATGATTCATAGGCATGTCCATATGTGAAAAAAGGATTAGATTTTGCATTGTCTAGTCCTCTCTCTTAAGTAGAAGTTTTTTACTATACTCTAGTCCGCTCGGACCCCAACTTGATTGATATAACTAACCAAAATAACATCATCTGAGTCTTAACTTGGCAAGACTCAAGCTTTTCAAAACAAAGTATGCTGGTAAGTCTGTCATCCAATTTCTCCCTCTCTCCTTCTTCCTCAAGATTCTTATCCGAAGTTCTTTTTCATATGAAAAGTTGAATATAGCAAACAAGAGAAAAGTGATTGAAGTCCTCTTTCATGGCAATTCTTGTATGGCTTTTTCCATCATAAAAAGTCACATACGTATTGCTGACAGATGAATGTGTCTTTTTCTGATACCTCAAGGATAAGTCTCCACTCTTGCATCACCCTGAATTTTCCAGATAGACTTACCTGTTCCTTGATATCTCGTGGCCTTCGTCTTTGTAAGACACTTCTTTTTCTTATCCATCCTTCTTGTTTAGTCTCCCATACCTAAAAGTCTGAGGCTTGGATACGTGTAAAGAGTACTTCATGAGTCTAATCTATTGCACACTCCTAGATAAGCAAAAGGCCAGAATCATTCGTATTTACAACTTTTTATTTTTATTTTTTATTTTTTATTTTTTATTTTTTATTTTTTATTTTTTATTTTCAAATTTAATAAAAATTTCGTTTTTTTAAGTTTTTTATTTTAGTTTTGATTTCTTTTTTGTTTTTGCTTTTTATAATTTGATTTGCTATCAATTAAATAAATTATTTAATTATTTAATATATTAATTATTAATAAGAATAATGAACATTTTATTTTATTTTTGTAATTAAATCAAATAAAATTAATTTAATAATATTAATAAATATAATTAAATTTAAAATGTTTTCAAAATAAATAAATTTTATTAAGTAATTAATATATTTTAAATAAATTTTAACTTATAAAATATTTATTTTAATAAAAAATAATTTCATCAATAATTTATTAAAATATTATATAAGAGATTAAAATAAATTTAATTAATTAAAAATATTTTATCTTTAAGTTTTATCTCATACGTAATTATAATCAATAATAAAAATATAATTATATTGTCATTAATGATTAAATAAATTTTTATTTTTATTTAAAAATAGAAACTAAAATTAAAATTAAATACCAAATTAAAGAAGTAGAAGCCAAACTGAGCATTCTTTGTTTTTTAATATTTTCCGACAATTACAATTTAATTTAGGTATTGAAAGCGCTAATGTTGGAATTTACAGTTTCGAATCTTCTGTACCGTTTTTCCTGTGCCCACTTGTTTAAGTAATATATAACCATAAAATAATTAAGAGAAAGAAAATTTAAATGAGTAGGATGTTGTTAGAATAGAGGACACAGGGAAAAAGGGCACAAAAGATTTGAAACTGGAATTGACCGCTTCCAGCATTATTTTTATAGAAGTTCGTCATCACTAGCACGGGTGTCAATCTTTGCCTCTTTGGGTTGGCAATTTAGGTCGGTCCGGCTTGACATCAATAAATTAAAACGAGATTATTTTCCCAGTTTAATCAGTGTTAGGATAAGTAAAAAATGTTAAAATAGATTATAAATATGAGATAAATTTTTACTTATTATTTCAATAATTTGAAGAGTGCTTAGTCTATTGCAGTCCTTTGCCTAATGTGTTTATCAGACGTGTAGTCATGTTCTAAGCTAAGAAAGATGTGTTAAGAATTTTACATTAAACAAATAAAAAATATTAAAATAGTTTATAAACATAAAACACATTTCTTTTTGTAAAGTACCTTTTAAGATAAAATTAGACCTAAATTTATCGATCGGGCTCGACCCTATCAGTTGCTGTCTCTAACTGAAATGGATGGCAGGCTCGACCCTATCAGCTGCTATCTCTGACTGCAATGGATGAGAATGCCTCTCTCTGAACTGTTTCACCATAAAAGCCGATTCTTTTACATATTTCTGCTAGCTGTTGGGCATTAGAATTTGTTGGTGGGACACCAATCGCAACTAGATTCTGCTACATATCTATTGGTTTGTGGGGACCCTGCCATGTGAAGATACGTCTTCATGGTTGCTCACGTTTGAATGTACTTCCCCTCTAGTTTCTGTCTTCTTCTCTTGCCCTTTTGTGATAACACATCTTTCTTTCTTTCAGTAATGTAATCAGTTCCTTGAATTACTGAGGCTAAGTGTTCTGATATGTGATAAAAATTTTGATACTACAAGTGGATATGTGCTTCAAAGAGGTTCCAAGAGATTCTTGACTCCGAAGAATCAGCAGCCTTGGTTTTGCTGATACATGGCAATGGACACTTTTTTTCTCTTGGTAGAAAGTCCCGTCCGATGGGGTTCAGGCTAAAACAACATTGTTTTAGCCCGAATCGGCTGTCTCTCTGCTTTTAGTGGGAACAGCTTCTCCATTCCTAACAAAATGTCAGCATTTCTCAAAGTTCATTACCTTTCAAATAATATTTCTGGACATGAAAAAATGCACACGCTGGAGCAACACAAAACTGTGGTTGTGTTGTAAGAAGGAACACCAATACTCGGGGTGTTATTAGTTAAATCTGTAACACGTAATATAGCCTTTATTATGTATTTCGGATCGTTTATGAAAGGATTAAAAATAAATAAAATGTAGAATACTTGATTTCGGTTCCATCTTTTCTTCGGAAGCAATTTTCATGACCAAAACGAGCTCCAATTTTTCAAGACTTTCTCGGAAAACAATCAACGACACGTGATTAAAGTCTTTCTATAGTTTTCTTAAAACATAAAAGCTCTTAATGAGTCAGAGGATCCGTATGCTTACGAATTATATGAGCAACTGCAGGAGATCTTAACCTTTATATATAGCTTCCATATCGGGCTTTCCCATCACAAGCCCGATATGGGTCCGGTCTACACTAATCAGGATTTATTTTCCTCCTGGACTTTGACTCATTGATTTAGATCATTTATTGAGTCACTGTATTACCCTTATCTAGATCAAATTACATAACTTAACCGATAATTTATTAAAAAGTCAAAAATTACAATTAATAGTTGTCCACGTAATGGGAAAAAGACAAAATTGTCTAACATTCTCTTAAAAAAATTTAAAACATTTGATCCAAAGGTAATGAAAGTCTAACATTCCGTTCTGCAAGATTTTTGATATTGGAAAATATTAAACACATGTGTCATGAGTGACACCGGCCCCATATAATCACAAATATCTAATACCTTACTAACATGAATGGGAAAATAGAGTGTGGCAAATTAGGATGATACCTGTATTATCTAAATTATATCATCTTCGTTTGTAAGTCTCAATTTCTCCAACTTTATGCTAAGCCGTATATGTTAAACTGCATTAGAGAAATCTTGTTTCTCTCACTGAATAATAAAACAACATTAGAGAAAACTTGTTTCCTCTCATCAAATGCTAAACAACATTAGAGAAAACATTTATGTTCTCCAATTGAATGTTAAACTGCACTAGAGAACCTTTATGAAATCAAAAACTTATATCCCACTATGTCATGTGAAACTTTAAGGATATCCGTATAAAACTATATGCGTCTAAATGACATAGGCTTAAGGTCAATCTGTATATATGCCCAATGACCTTTAAATGCTTAAGATTGACACAAATCTTAAGACTTTCATATGTATTATGACTATACACAAGAACAGTTATTACTGAGGATAAAAAAGATGATCATCTATATTAATAAATAACCGTAATGTTATAATACATTAAAATGTACAAACATTTAAGGAACAGATACAACGATCCCCAACTACTGTTATCTAAGAACCTTAACATGCCCATACCAGATACATATTTAACAAATACTAGTTGGCGAAGTACTTTAATCAATGAATCAGCTAACATCTCCCCATTCCTGATGTACTCCACTTCGACATCACCTTTCTGAATCAACTCCTTTATGGTCAAGTATTTAACCTCTAAATGCTTAGACCTTGCGATATTCTTGTTGTTGTTATTAAACAACACTGCAGTAAGATTATCACAATATAATCAAATAAGTCTAGCTATCGAATCGAATCTACAATTGACAACTCAGAAATCAAGTTTCTAAGCCAAACCGCCTGTGTAGCAACTCCATAACATGCAACAAACTTTGCATGCATGGTCGAGAGAAAGTTACCAGTGTCTGTTTGATACTCTTTTACAATATTGCACCATCTGTCAATATAAAAATATACCCTAAAGTGGATTTGCGATCATCCTGACACATAGCAAAATTGGAGTCTGTATACCCTGTGAGGTTTAAATCGTTGACTTTTTTGTATGTTAACGTATAATCCTTGGTGCTCTTTAGGTATCTCAACTGTAACACCCCACTCCCGCTGAACCCGAACCCGATATCGACAGTGATACCCGAGTCCGTGTCCCGCAAGGGTGACGTGTCACATCACATCACTAAACCAAAATCGGTATAATTTTTTTTTTGTAGACTC
>JANZXP010000009.1:25833207-25849167 GCA_027576715.1 Erythroxylum flavicans
AGACGATGACATGGACACCGAAACCGAGACCGAGAGATCGGAGTACGACTTCTTCAACAAAAGATACGACAGCAACATCAGAAAGCATAACTCAGTTGTTGACGAAGAGGCTGAGAGAGAGGAAGTTCAGTGTAGCGAATGGGGCGATCACGACCACTACAGCACCACGAGCTCGTCGGACGAGGACGACGACGTCGAAGAGGAGGTGGAGAATGGAGAGTCCAGATCCGAGATCGGGACCCGATCGAATTTCGGGTCTTCGGCTCGGGCAGAATCGGTTAAACAGCCTCCAACGTATCGAAATGCGAGTAAGACCGACAAGTCTGACGAGGCTGGGTCGTCGGCGAGCTTTAAGACCGGGGAGTTCTCCGACATGAAGATGGTGGTAAGGCATAAGGATTTGAAGGAGATAGTTGAAGCAATTAAGGAGAATTTCGATAAGGCTGCTGCCGCCGGCGACCAGGTGTCGGATATGCTAGAGATTGGGAGAGCACAACTCGACCGGAGTTTCAGACAACTAAAGAGTAAGACTTTCATTATTATTATTATTATTTATTTATTTATTTATTTATTAAAGTTTCCGTTTAAATTTGAAAAAAAATGGTAGAAACGGTGTATCATTCAACGAGTGTACTGAGCAATCTGAGTTCGAGTTGGACGTTAAAACCCCCACTGGCGGTTAAGTACCGGCTCGACCCGGGTTTGCTCAATCAACCGGGTGGACCCACAAGTCTCTGTTCTACAATGGAACGCCTCTTAGCTTGGGAAAAGAAGCTCTACGAGGAAGTGAAGGTACTTGCTTTCCTTGTAGACTAGTGCAGTTACTGGTAAGACGATTGCTATATTTTTGCCGTTTCTTTAGGTTTTTGGGACAGATAAAATACTTGTGGATGTTGATTACTTTCCTGGTTTTGATTTGGTCGGTGGATGTTACTATTAATGCTTGTCGGTCTCCGTAATTACCTGTCGAACCTCTTCTTTTTGTCTGAATATTCAAAAGCTTTTCTGGATTTGAATACCCTTCTCAGTCCATCGGATTGACGAGGATTGCTTGTCGTAGGGATGTGTGCCTGTGGTCGGTCAAAAGTCACCTTCTTTTTTCATAAAAAGAGACCGTACTTGTTAATGGCGAAAAATGTGTTGTAATTGGATCCTTTTGTAACGACCCGTTTTTATCTTTTTTTTCTTTTAATCTTGATGTCGTCTTTGAACAACAATTTAGGATTATGCTGTTTAGAACATTAGATGGGTTGTCTTAAAATGACTTTATCATGTAATAAAACATAAGGAAACCTTGAAAATGTTGATTGATAAATGCTAAATAGTTTCTGAATGATGAATGTAATTGTGTTTTTGGAATTTATGTAGTCTAGAGAAGGTGTTAAGATTGAGCATGAGAAGAAGCTATCCACACTGCAAAGTCAGGAGTATAAGGGGGAGGATGATAGTAAGTTAGACAAGACGAAGGCTTCGATTACGAGACTGCAGTCTTTAATTTTCGTCACATCTCAAGCTGTTTCTACCACTTCCACGGCCATCGTTGCTCTTCGGGACTCCGATCTTGTTCCTCAGTTGGTTGAATTGTGTCATGGGTATGTTGATTCGTTTTTGAATCTCAGTCGGTTTGTGAATGCAGTATGAGATTTACAGAGGAAGGGGGACAAAATTGGTGCTAGGAACCGCACTTGGGAACATTTTCTTTGTTGCATTACGGAATAATTTCCGGATTACGGGATAATTTCCTGGTGTTGGTATCATTTTCTTTTCCAGATTTTAGTGTTTTTTCTTGTCTATGTTACTTCGTTTCCTTAAGGTAGTTGAAGCATTCATTAATCATCACAATTCTGTCAGGCCAGCCACTTGCTTCATCTTGTCTGTAACACATGTGCCTTGTCCTTGACTTTCAAGACGCAGGCCCCCATTCTGCATCTCTTTTATGTTGTTCTCTTTTCGGCTGATTCCTGGCCCATCTAGGTTGAATTATAATTCTCGGTTAAGTTTCCTCAGCTGTTAGGCATTCATGGGCTGGAAATGATTATCGAAGTTAATATTACCCATTAATTTGCATCACATGAAGATCGCATACGGTTAACTTGCATTTTTAGCAGAGACATCGTATAGTTGTTACAGGAACTGTCTTAGTTTCTCACCCCACTGTTTGTATTTGCTGCATTTGACCTGTAGTTTTGGTCTGCCAATTCTGTAATCCCCTTACAACATGTTTGAAAAATCTGAACCCTCCCATTGGATGCTACATCTTTTTAAGTGCTGAGTTGTGATCATTGGATGTTTTTAAAAGCTTGGTTAATGCAGATTCATGTACATGTGGAAGTCCATGCACCAGTACCATGAAGTGCAGAACCACATTGTGCAACAAGTTCGTGGCCTGGTGAACAGATCGATCAAGGGTGAATTGACTTCCGAGCTTCACAGACAGGCAACTCGAGATCTCGAGTCTGCCGTATGCACGTGGCATTCCAGTTTCTGCCGCCTAATAAAGTTCCAAAGGGACTTCATTCACTCCATCCATGGCTGGTTCAAGCTTACTCTTCTTCCAGTGAACAACGACAATATCAACACTGGCGTGGAGCACTCCGAGGTGTATGCTTTCTTGGATGAGTGGAAGCTCGCCCTCGACCGTGTTCCTGACACTGTTGCTTCAGAGGCTATCAAGAGTTTTATCAACGTTGTCCATGTAATATTCGTAAAACAAACTGAGGAGCTCAAAATCAAAAAGAGGACGGACACTACATCAAAGGAATTGGAGAAGAAGGCTTCATCTCTTCGTAATATAGAGAGGAAATACTACCAATCTTACTCGATGGTTGGTATCGGTCTTCCAAATACCAGCCCGGAGAACGTACATGTGCTGGATGCTCGAGATCCTTTGGCTGAGAAGAAATCCGAGCTTGCAAATTGCCAAAGACGAGTAGAAGATGAGATGTTGAGGCATGCCAAGGCGGTGGAGGTAACAAGAGCAATGACACTTAACAATCTTCAGACAGGCTTGCCAGGGGTTTTCCAGGCATTGACCAGTTTTTCTTCATTATTCACAGAAGCAATTGAACTGGTATGCGGCCGCTCTTATGCAATCAAATAGATCATTACCCAATTCTTTTTGATGATATTGAAAATGTATATAAGTGGAGAGCCGTTTTGAGGTTTGGTCATCTGTTTTTAAAAGAAGTCTGTGTATAGGAATGTGCTTTGATTGTGTTGTATCGGTTGATTTCACAGTTTCAGCAATTGGTGAATAAGTCATGCTCATACCGCATCCTTTTCGTCTCCCTACTCTTCAAAGATTGCATTCTTTCTGATCTTTAATGTTAAAACAGTTTTTAATATTAGGAAGCGGTTGATTCGTACGAGATAATGATAATAGGAATAGAAATAAATATAGTGTGGAATGAAAATAGATATTATCATTATAATTATGATGGTTGGTTAGGAAGAAAGAATGATTATTATTACTATTAAATGTAGTTGGTTTGTAAAAAATATTAAGAAATAAAATTTTATTTTATTTTAATTAATTAATTATATTGTAATTAATCAATCACAATATATTAATTAATTAAAAATTGTAATTAATTAATAAATAAATTATATTTTAATTAATTATATTGTAAATAATTATAATTAATTAATTATTAATTATATTTTAATTAATTATATTGTAATTAATTAAATTTTAATTAATTAATTATAATATTTTAATGAATAATATTATAATTAGTTATATTTTAATTATAATTTAATTAATTAATAATATATTTTAATTAATGAATAAATTTTATTTTAATTAATTATATTCTAATATAATTTATTAATTTATTATATTTTTTTAATTAATTAATTACATTATTTTAATTAATGAATGAATTATATTTTGATTAATGTAATTGATTAATTTTATTTTATTTAATTAATAATATTATTTTAATTAATTAATTTTATTTAAGTAATTAATATTAAAAACATTTTTTCAAAAAACCTACTACTAAAGATTGAGTTTCATTCCTCTACAGCTCTACTAAATGGATAGTATAGATCTCAAAAGTAAGATTTCAAATTATTGTCCCTATAATAATAATTAACAACCAATCACTCACTTTTTATTCCTTACCTTACCTGTTAACTCCTTACCAAAGTATCAACCAGACATTTCCTTAAAAATGTCAGAAACACTAGGTGTCCTTTTTTCATTGCTTCCTATTTATGTTTGATCCGAAACCTCTGCTCCCAACTCCTAGCGGATACCTGAAACTTGTCGGATCTCTTACAAACTGTCGTCCTTCTATAGGAAAGGATTAATTATTTAGAATGTTATTACCTTAATAATTTATTAAATATAATTTAATTATTATATATTAGTTGTCTTATTATAATAATGTCAATTATAAAAATTTAACAATATCAAAATAACCTTCATGAGTAGGTTCAAGGTCTTACAATTTTTAATAATATTTAAATATATTTTTAATTTTTTACTATTTTTTAAATTTTACATTAATAAAATATATTTTAATCATAATATATTTTCTTAAATTTTTATTCAAGTGCAATAGAATATTCTTAACACCAAATTTTATGCTAAAATTATAAATATTAGATTTTAAAAAAAGATAATAACTTAATATTATTAAATGTTATCACTAAGTTACTCCGTGAATAAATCATATGCTTATATAAACATTACCGGACCTCTCTAAACTCCGTGTATTAACGAGATTCATAATAGGTGGTGTTGATTTATAAATTAACTTTTTTTTAAATTAACTTAATTTGATTTAAAATTAATAAATCAAATTATATTTAAACTGATTCAATGTCAAGTTTAAAAAATTTTTGACCTCAAACTCGAACTTTAAGGAGTCGGATTCTGACGATAGCCCACAAAGACCCAACCAAGCCTCATAAAAAGTAATATCAAAAGGCCCAAGTAATGTGCTCATCGGGCCTGAAATCTCTACCACTTTGTAACGATAACCTTCTCTGTGTTCCGACAGATGGCAGTTACTTAGTTAAGATCAGGCTTCAGTTTAGGCGGTCCGTGCTATCCTTAAGTGTTCATGGCAACGAAAGCATATTGGTCACCACTTAGAATGGGCTTGTAACATAATTTCGATATCTACGCTAGGGAGAAGGCCCATCTCCAGCCTGGCCTTATCCTAAAACCCAATCAACTCGGGCTTGACCATCCATCAACACAGGTCTAGAATGGGCAAGGCCCAAATACCAACCCCAAATTCTACACCTACTCTTTTAAAATGAGAATGGCACAAGCCGTCTAGGGGGGCTATGTAAAGATTGAAACATACTAATTGCAATCCACTGCATGAAAATTTTAGTGAATCAAAGCTACTGATTTCCAATTGATTTTTGTTTTCTTAACCTTGTGAGCATCCTGACAAGAGAGCAGCAATGCAGTCATGTTCTTATAACATAAAAACTAAGGATGTTACTAGAACACAAGACATCATTTCCATGTATTAGAAGAACTCAAAGTCAAGAAATTTACCACCAGATTTCATATCTGTTCCTACCATTCTCTTGCTGCTGCTTCCTACCCCTATTGGATCAACAGGTCCAAATTTCCCAGACAATTCAGTTTCTACTGGTCTTGGCACTTCTGGTGGTGTGCTGCACCTTATAAGTGCCCAATTCACACCTTCAAAAAAAGGGTGTTGCTTGATCTCACTTGCACCTCGTTTCACCCCAAGCCTGTGCTGTGGTTCTTTCACCAGCAAGCCTCGGATCAAATCCCGGCTTGCGTAACTAGTTGCGGGTGAGTCAGGGAATCTGAGCTGCTGTCCAACCACGTTGAACAATGTAGCACGGTTTCCTGAGCCTTTGAATGGGGTTTTACCATACAGAAGTTCGTGCAAGAAAATGCCAAATGTCCACCAATCAACGGCACTGCCATGACCTTCTCCCTTGATTATCTCTGGAGCTAGGTATTCGTGAGTCCCTACAAAAGACATAGATCGGGCTGCAGTTGGTTCTGCTACAAGCTCTGGAAGTGCACTAGCAGGCAAACCAAGTTCTGCTCTAGGTTTTCTGGTTTTCTTCTTACTTTTCTGAGGGAATAAGCGAGGAATAAAGCACGCTGGCTGGATGCACACTGATGAGGGTTCTATACAGGCAGGCTGCACACAGAATGCACCACCAGCACCCCGCTTTGCAGGATCGGAATCAAAACATGTCCTTATCAGGGTAGGCGAAACTGCACATCTAAGCGAAAGGTCAAAGTCTGAAAGCATTATGTGCCCGTCATCACGAACAAGAACATTTTCAGGTTTCAAATCCCTGTAGACAACTCCAAGCATGTGGAGATATTCAAGTGCCAACAGAACTTCAGCGGCATAAAACCTATAGAGAGAAAGGAACCAATGATCAAGTAGCCATAGAAGTTGTAATGTTAGTAGGAAACACCTTGGAAGCTATATCATGCAGAGAATCACATCAACATAGTATCATAAGCAGACAAATACAGATCTCTCAAACATACTTGAATTTCAATGGATCGTCGTTAAAAAGTGATTCAACATCCACTATGCCCAAGAAGAATGTAAACACTATAAACTAATTAGTTTAGAAAAATACTTACCCCAAACACCACTCTTCAACATTGGATGTAGCTATTTTAGCATAAAAATGCAAAAACATTAAGAAAAAGTGCACACCTTGCAGCATATTCAGAAAAATGCTTCCCGGGCTGCCGTTGCCTTAAAGTATGCAGATCTCCACCAGGACAGTATTCCATGACCAAACATGAGAATCTGTCAGTCTCAAAATGTGTATACAAAGTTGGTAGAAATGGGTGATCTAATAATTGCAAAATTTCCCTCTCTGTCTGAGCCCTGGTCAACTTCTTCCTCATTGCAAGGGATGCCTTGTCCATTACTTTCATTGCAAAGAAACAACGGGTACCACTAAGCTCCGAGAGATACACACTACCAATGTCACCGCAACCAAGCCGCTTAAGTAATCTAAAGTGACTCATGCCTAAAATTCCATCTCGTGCTCTAATGGCAAGTATAGCCTTCCACCTAGGATCATTTCCTTTATGAGGTTTATTTGCACTCCCCGTGATGTTGCTCCAATTACTGTCATCACTAAGTCCACTGCTATCACTTGCCCGGCTCACACTAGTTTTCGCACTCTCAAGTGAATCTCCTCTAACACTGACACTTCCTTTAGTACTCTCATAATTCTTATCCACACTAAGCATGCCATCACTTGTCATAACATCACTACGATATGTACTGGCACAGCTATGAACGACACTCATAGCTGTGAATACACCAGTACTATCAATGCTACTATGGGGACTAACATTACCACTTGGCGGCAAAGAAGCATCCCATACACATTCTTTCTCCTCTGAATCAGGTGGTAGGAGACCATTTTCTGTATTTTGAGATTGGCGAGGAACAGAGAATGGAGAAGGTGATGCAACTAAATCATTAGGCTCTTCAACCAGACTTTCTGCCGGTGAAAGAACGACAGGGCTTGGTTTCCTTGGAGGAACTCTGATGGATAGATCTTCCAGAAAAGGCCCCTTCACAGACATGCTTTTCATAAGGCATGCAGCCTCTGATTTCTTAATCGGCACATACACTGCTTTCATTAGATCTGTATCAATAGGTTCCGGTGGATGGCTAGCCCCGGAGAAAGAACTAGTGCCATCGTCCCCAAACGAATCACCACTGTCCTTAGAAATAATGACATCAGGCATTGGCTCTTCTTGCAAAGGCGCAAAATTTTTTCCTTTCCACGGCCTTACAGGTACAGGAAAATCCATAACATGGGATTCTTGAGCATTAAAACGAGCTACTGCATCTCTTACCAACCCTATCTGCACCTTAGTGCCCTGGCCGGCTTCTCTCCCTGAGGACATATATGCATTTGGTACCTGACCACCCATGGAAGGCAATTTTCCGGGAAGGATCTTATGCTCTGGAACTCTTTCCATGCCTGATATATCATCACATGGAATCACCTTTTACAGAGAAACCCTTCAAATGGAATTGGAGAGGTTAGTACATACTTCAGCTCACTGAAACATTTAAATCTTGCAAACAGCCCAATACTTGTAATTTTCATTTCCTACCCATGTTAACAATTTTACTTTCTTAGCCATCAAAGACACTGAATCTATCCAGGCATAACATATTAGAACGTAGACTTCAAGAAACTACATTTACCATTCATGTACAGGGATGAAATCAAATCTGTTTTTTATTTCGTAGAAGGAAAAGGAGGCGTAAATGAGAGAGAACACTCTTGACAACTAAGAATCCAAATGGCAAATCTGAGCCTGACCTTCCATTTCGTTGCCAAAAAATCTATGTTAGTATCTACTTAATCTGCTTCCAAATCGTGCTAAAATATCAAAATGATAAATAAAACTAGAAATTTGAGCCTCAAACTTCTTTTTCTTTTCTGGTATTCTCTCATTCTATGGCCAATATTATTAGAAGAAAAATCAAAGAAACAAATAATTAGGTCAAGAAAGTCATCGACATACAAAATCTTATAAACCTTCTCTGTGAGAAACATTAAAAAAAAAAACTTCTTTGGAAAGCTCACCAGATCAAACAACTAAAACCCAAGAATGACTCCTGCAAATTCTTAACTTCACTCTCAATCCAGCACAGAGTATAAGAGAACGTAGGCACTACAACAATTATTAATTAAGACAAAAGCGCCAATACGCAAACCCGCTAGCTGGGAAAGCAGAAAAATGCCAAATCCATCTAAGGCTTAAACTCTGTTTTCTAGTCCACACCAACTCTTCAAATCCACGCCAAACACAAAAGGCAAAGTCAATAAAAGCAAACAAACCAGAGAGAGACAGAGATTTCTCGACACCCCAAAACGTACAATAAAGCAATAAAGGAATAAATAAACAAATCCAGAGGAACACTCAAGCATGGATTTTACTTTGAAAAAAAAAAGCAAAACAAAACACAATTTAGACACCCTATACCGTACCAGTAAAATGAAGACCAAGAATCTGCACGCAAAACCCAGAAATGGCCAGAAAAATTAGACTTCCTATCTGGGTTAGAGCTCGAGAGCTCAAAATTCTGAAGCTTTCCCAGAAACTATGAAGCTTAAGTGCAAGTGAGAGATTTTTTTGTCCTTTTTCTCGTGAAGAGCTCAGGCTCTCTCTTTTTCCTTTTTCTTTTGTGATTAGTGAAGTGTATTATAGTGTGTATATGTGCAGAGTGGCTCAGCGACTAAAAAGCTTTAGGTTGATGGTGTTTTGAGTAAAGCTTTTGCTTTATCACCATAACTTTGCCTTTTGTGTAGTAGAGTGGCAGTAGTAGGATAGAGCTGAGACACAGAGAGAAGAGAGACAAAGGATTTCTCTCCATTGTGGGGTCCACATTTTCAGTAGGTAGACCCCTTTAAGTAGGACCCATACTGTTTCTTCTTTAAGCTACACTGCTTTTCATAACGTGGGGTCCAGCGCCCCCTTCTCTGTGTCGTCGCCGTTTAACACCATTTTATGTACCATCGGGTTTGGATTCTGATGCGTTTATCTCTCTCAAGCTCCCTTAAAGCGCGTTTCACTTACTCGACCATTTCGATTCAAAAAATCTTAAATTGTCTTATTTTCGATTCAATTTATTTTAATAATTTTTGTTGTTAAAAATCGATCGATTTATTAATTAATTGATCAATTTTTATAAATTAATAAATTTTTATAAAAATAAATTAACCAATTTTTATTTAACAATTTTTTAATTAAATTTTAAATTCTTCGATAGATAAAAACAATTTCTTTCAATCTTATTTCAAATTCTTTAATTTTATTCAATATTTTGTTGATTTTATGACGATTTAATACCAATTAAATCTTAAATCTCTTGTCATACTAGTTTAACTTCTAATTTAGTTTTTAAAATATTGAATAAAATACAAGTTGATTAAATTCAATTTAAAAATCTTTAAAAATTAAAACCCTATAAATTCAATGCTTCCTAAATTAGATTGAAACTTTACATAAATTAAATTATAGAGTAAATTCAAACTTTAAAAAAGTAAAGTCAGGAGTGTTAGAATAACTTATATTGACTAAACATGAAAATATTGGTTTATAAGTAGTAAGGATTGACTATCCAAATGATTAGTTCTAATCATCTTGACAATAGTTGACCCAAGTTTAATTCTTGTTAGTGAACTCTACACTCTGCATATCTTAAAAATTATAATATTGTATCAAAACATGTTTAGTCCGGATTATTAATTTTTTGATTGTTTATTTGGATGCCCAGCTCTAGCGACTTAGTCCGATTACCACTGCATTTATTTCAAGTGATAACTGAAAATTCAGTCCTAATTGTATTTGAGGGGGAGTGTTAGAGTATCTCATATTGACTAAATATAAAAATATTAAAAGGTTTATAAATGGTAAAAGTTAAGTATCTAAATGACGAGTTCTAATCATCTTGACAATAATTAACTCAAGTTTATTTTTTATTAGTAGAATTTATACTCTGTTCGTATTAAAAATTCTAATAAAAAATTTACGTGGGAGTCAAATCGACCTTGTCTTAATATGATAAATAAATTATTTTTAATTTTTAAATATTAGTTTAATTAACAAAAAATTGACACTGTGCATGATGAGGACGAGGAATTAAAAAAAGAATTCTTAGAAGATACCGTTAGATCAATTATTTATTGGAGAAAAAGTAATTTGGATCGAAGAAGAAAATCTCAGTCGTTCGTCTGCAAGAAGATTACACTGTGCATGACGAGGACGAGGACGAGGTGATTACGATGATTACGAGCAGATCCTTGTTGGAACGTGTTTCCTTCTAACGTAGGCTAAGTAAGGACACGCGTTGACAGGGTTTCGTGGTCGATTTAAGTTCTACAATGTCCAAAGAGCCCTCGAGCAAGGAGACACCGAGCCCGATGCTATCCAACAAACAAGGGGTCAATTTGGAAAAGGACAGGTACGCTACGCGTGCGTGCACGGTCGTTGTCTTGAGATGGCACTGTCATGGACAAGAGCATTAGGCAAACGGTTAGGAGCTCAGCTGCTCAGGACCCGGTTACTATTAGAGTCGTGGAGTTAATAGGAAAACAAGGGCAGTGAGTGGTCAACCTCTTACTGTTCTTTGTAGGCCCATCTTGTCGCCGCCTCAGGCTCACGCTGACCAGTGCTTTGGTTCATCCATCATCCACCATGCGACGAGCCACCTTCTTCTCTACGGCGTCGCATGGAGCTTCTTGGATATGGAGAAGCTCAATTATTGACACATTATAATTAATGAGCTATTACATACTCTTAAAATTTTATTAAATACATATTCAAATTTCATTTTTAGGTCTAATTTATGATTTATCTTTATCTTTTTTAGCTCTAATTCGGGTTTATGATTCATTTGAAAACAATTTTTCTATTATTTAAGAATAAAACTGCATACTAATAGACCTTCCTAGATCTTATAGTATTAGTAGAATTTATATTGGATATTATTTTTTATTGTTATTGTTGTTGAGTTTATGATTATTCATTTATTATCTGATAAAATAATTAATCAAATAAGACGGTAGTTTTTTCCCAGATAAATTATTCTTTTTAATCTTTAGATTATAAAAAAATTGTTTCTTTTCTAATAATAGATTATTATGTATTAATCATCATAAAAATATTATATTTTGTTGAAAATATTATAATTATAAACATTAATTAGCTTATATTTATTATTTAATTAATTTAAAGTATTTTATAAACTAGTGTGTATAATTAATAATTTACTTATTACATTGGTAAAAAGTAATAATAACAAGTGGATGTGCCATTTTTAAAAAAAGGGTAGACAAGAAAATGTTAAAATTTGACTAAAAATAGTGAATAAAAAAAGAAATGGGAAGGTGATGATTGGGGAATTTATTATGATTTGATGATGGAGGTTGTGGTGATAAATTAAATGAGGTTGGGAACAAGTTGTCATGTGAATCATCCCCAATCCCATGAAAGCTTTCAGGTTGCCCTAAGTTAGTGATTGCTATGATTAGGTTCAAGTATTTAACCACACAAATTTCCAAAAAAGAAGCATTTTGTTTGCAAAAATCCAATTGGTGGTGGGGGCCTTGCTCCCACTTTGCTGCTTTATTGAAAAAGAGCAAAAATAAAATTTAGGAGTTTGAAAGTGTGAGCTTAGTGTGTTGGAATTAGGGAAAGTGAATGAGGGAGGAGGCAAGGCACCTAAAGGTGGAGCCTTTCATGATTCCTTTCTCACCATTGAAATAGACTTCTTTTCTTTATATGTATACTTATTTGCCTGTTAATACTGCACTAAATCAGGAACATTAGCATACTTGTTTACTCATTTATTATTATAATAATAATTCTGTTTCGATTAATCAATTCCTACCTTATTTTATTAAATCTTATCAGTACATTTATGTAAGGTTCATACAAATGTATAGACAAAATTAAGTGACACAAGGTTAACGTAGGGTACTCTAACCCCTACTATAGACCATGACCACATCTAGAGATGTTGTTAAGTTTTCCCACCAACCAATCACATTGTAGTGAGTTGAATTTGAAGAGTACAAAGAATTGGGATTTGAGCTTTGGGGACTACAAATTTCTCCATTCTTTAAGCACAAATCAGTTGTAGTGGCATCTAAAGAGGTGATCCATGTGCTAAGTTTAGTCCTTTTAGATTTTTTAATCCAATTAATTGAAAATTTGAGTCTAAGTGAGAAAAAAATGTAACTCATTTCAATATTGAAAAGTATTGTTAGTCAAAGATAAAGACACAACGAGCTTTATAAGTATCTATTAGATTAAATTTATGACTTAGTTTTAGAGATGATAATGAACAGACTCATAGACTTAGACTTAGGTATTTTTAATGGGTCAAGCTAAGATCTAGACTGCCTCAGGTCTAATTATTTTAAATAAAATGACATCGTTTTGTTTAGAATAGTTAGATCTCGGCATTGTTTTACAATTTTAATTTAAATAAAATTATTTTTTAAATTTGAGTAGATCTTGCCAATGGACTGACCCATTGTCATCCCTACTCGGTTTTAATTCATTAACTCGTTAAGTAGTTTATTCAAATTGCATAAATAATTATATGTACTTGATAATTTATTTAATGTATATCTACATGATAATAACTTAATTTCAATTGTATAAAAATTACTTGTATTGTGATGATTTTTTTTCTTTCATGGTAAATTATATTAAAAAACTCTCCTTAGAAGCCAAACTAAGGGGATTAGGATCTAATGGTTTTAATATTTTGTAAATTAATATCAAGGACCAATGATTAAAAAACTCAACCTGTTCGGACGATTCAATTGTAAAAATCTTTTTTCAGTTTAATTTTTAATTTTTTGGTTTGATTTACTTTAATAATTTTTGTTGTTAAAACTTGATCAATTTATTAGTTAATCAAACAATTTTTGTAAATTAATACATTGTTATAAACTAAAATAAATAAATAAATTTTCATTCAAGAATCTCCTTTTTCAATTTAACTTTAAATTATTTGATTGGTAAGAACAATCTTTTTCATTTCAAATTGTTTGATTTTATTTAATCTTTAGTCAGTTTTATGACGGCCTGATTTTAATTAAATCATTAATTTTTAATCAATTTTATAACTGTTTGACTTTAATTGAACTATCTTACATATTTAAGGCTCGGTCTAGTTTTAAAAACATTGTCATGTACTTCATTAGGCATATTGGAATGTTAGAGACTTTATTGAACTTTCGTCGTAATATCAAGGGCTTCTTCACCTCTTAAGCCCAAACAAACAATACTGTACCAACTATCTATGGGCTAATATACATACATATTACAGTAAAGCAAAGGTTGAGGTCTGCAAAGTGTTTATGATCTCTTAGCTTCATAACTTGGCCCAACAACATCCACCATACGAATACTTGTCTAAGCAAGCTAAGGTTTTTGACTTTGTGTTTTGATTTTTAATTGATAGTTATGATTATGATTTTTTAATTTCCCGTAATGTTTAACATATATTCAAAAAATAATAATTACAAATTGTTTCATTCAAAAACTTATTGTACAATAATATTCGTATAATCTACTTAAATGTATATAAAAATGCCCTCGGGAGTTATGGTCGAATGGTTGAGAGAGGGGCTTAGCGTACGCTAGGTTCTACATTCGATTCCACACCGCGTTGCTACTCTCTTCATAAGAGCATGGGGCAACCGAGGGTTTTATCTGCTAGAGGTGTTACTCGTTAGGCCCTTCATTGAGGGCGTTGCTCGTTGGACCCTCCTGTTGGAGGTGTTGCTCGCTGGATCCTCTATTGTACGAGAGGTATTGCCCGTTGGACCTCCTAGAATGAGTTTCCCTCGTATTTCAAAAGGTATATACAAATATTTATTGAATAATTTATTCATTAACATATAAGATTTTATTTATATATTTTTACATATATAAGTTATTAAAAATTACTAATATATGTATTCAACTGAATATTTAGTGTGCAACATAAAGTTGCAATTGTGAATTATAACATGATGTATATAAAAAGAAAAAGAAAAATATACATAATTACTGAAAAAACTTAATTTTAGTTGACACTTCCTTAAATTGTTGACTTGAAATTTATGATATATAATTTATGTAGATGCAATGGGTCAATCCTGTTATTTTTTTAAAAATTAAAAGTGTAAAATAATTTTTTAACCTAGGCTTAAGTCTACTCAAAACCTAACTTTTTTAAGTAAAACGATGTCATTTTGATTAGAATAATTACGTCTTGGGTCTGGACTTGGGTCTGACTCATAGGTTAATATATTAAAAATACTTAAATATAGGCTCATGGAATGCTAATTGTCATCCCTAAATTAATTTGTTATGAGTTTTCAAAATTTTATTTAATATATTAAAAAATAATATGAGAAATATTCACCCCACGTTATTATGCAACACTCAATTCATCAATTAAAAAGTTTATCTAATCTCCACTTTGACTTGAATTTATTATGTTTCTTATATATTCGGCATAAATATTAAATATTATAATCTTATTAAGACGTATCCATTTCTTACAAGCTACAATTAGCTTGACATTCCAATTTGAATATATGAAATAATAATTAAATGTTGTAAAATAAGTAAATAGTTAAGTATGCCTTGCAAATTGCACGCATTCTTCTCTCAGCATTTTACAAAAGGACTATTTCTATGCCCTCATGTTCCCAACAACATCTAACTATGCAATAATTGGGAGGGAGTCAGATTATCTGTTCCACTTACTCTTGAACTATTCTGTGCCGTAACAAAAAGGGCTTGTCGTTTTATAGTTTATGTTTTTGACTTTTTTTAATTTTAACTATACTAATATGACTTTAAAAAAATTAAAATAAAGTTAAAATTTAATTATTACATTAATAAAAAATATAATAACCGTCTTATAATTTATATTTTTGACTTTTTTAATTTAAATTTAATTATACTACTATGATATTAATAAAAATAAAATTAAAGTTGAAATTTAATTATTTTATTAATAAGAAAATGTAATAATTAATTATTATGATTGTTATTTTTACTAATTATTATACTTATTATTATTTAATTAATTTAATAATAATAATATTATTATTATTATTATTAAATTCCTTATTATTAATAAATTTATTTATTTTTATTATTATGATTATATTCCTTATCTTTATTAATTTTATTAATTAAATTTATTTCTATTATTATTATTATAAAATACCTTATTATTATTAAATTTATTATTCTTATTCTTATTATTATTATTATTAATGTTTTACTTGAGTAGGTAGAGTCTAACAATTATATAAAATATAATTATTAAGCATGAATATAAGTTAGAATTCATGATCTGAAACTTCAATGAATAAACTGTATTGATCTAGACAGAATTTGACAAAATTGTCTTCATGAAAGTTGCAGCTCCT
>JANZXP010000009.1:25857913-25868661 GCA_027576715.1 Erythroxylum flavicans
GAATATATGAAATAATAATTAAATGTTGTAAAATAAGTAAATAGTTAAGTATGCCTTACAAATTGCACGCATTCTTCTCTCTGCATTTTGCAAAAGGACTACTTGACTTGAATCCTTGACCTTTTGGTCACAAAAGTATACCTTACCAATTGTTTCAAAGCTGTTGTATAAGAATGACAATGGTGTGAAATATGAATAGGCAGTTTAAAGGGCTTCAAATCACCTGTACCGCTACTCCTATGCCCTCATATTCCCAACAACATCCAACTATGCAATAACTGGGAGGGAGTTAAATTGTCTGTTTCAGTTACTCTTGAATTATTATGTGAAGTAACAAAAACGTCGACGATTTAATTTAAAAGAACGACTCAGTTTCATATTGAGCCAGTGCCTCTTCCTACTTTTGAAAGGGCTTGCCGTTTTATAGTTTATGTTTTTGACTTTTTTTGAAATTTAATTATAATACTATGACTTTAAAAAAATTAAAATAATGTTAAAATTTAATTATTACATTAATAAGAAAATATAATAACTATCGCTTTATAATTTATATTTTTGAATTTTGAATTTAAATTTAATTATACTACTATGATATTAATAAAAATAAAATTAAAGTTGAGATTTAATTATTTTATTAATAAGAAAATGTAATAATTAATTATTATGATTATTATTTTTACTGATTATTATATTTAGTATTATATAATTTATTTAATATATTTATATTTATATTTATTATTATTATTAAATTCCTTATCATTAATAAATTTATTTATTTATTTTATTATGATTATATTCCTTATCTTTATTAATTTTATTAATTAAATTTATTTATATTATTATTATAAAATACCTTATTATTATTAAATTTATTATTCTTATTCTTCTTCTTCTTATTATTATTATTATTAATGTTTTACTTGAGTAAGTAAAGTTTAACAATTATATAAAATATAATTATTAAGTATGAATATAAGTTAGAATTCATGATCTGAAACTTCAATAAATAAATTGTATTGATCTAGACAGAATTTGACAAAATTGTCTTAATGAAAGTTGGAGTTCTTTTTCTTAAGTTTCCAACGACATATAATCACGAAGACAACTCAAATTTTCAAATTGTTTTAGGCATATTAATGAGTCGGGCCGAACCTGTGTCACCCTCGGCCTGGCTCAGCCCGACCTTTCTTATGGTAGCTCGCGGGTTGGGATGTGCCAATCCGTAACCCGGCCCGCCGCCATTGGTTGTCCGGCCTGGGCCGACCTGTCTATTTATTTTAAAAAAAGAATTCAAAACGACGTCGTTTTATTTGAAAAAAAGGAGTGGGTCAATCATGATCGGCCTGTCCAAAAACGAATTGGGCCATAATTAATATCCCTAATTTTTTTCAATTATAATCCAATATTAATTTTTCCGTTATATTTACTAAAGTGAGATACCACGCATTAAAATTTTTTTATTATTAGTACGCATAAGTGGTTAACGTTAAAAATCCTGACCTCGTGTACGAAAGTATAAAAAAAAAATCCTGACTATTTACACCATATACAATCCTCAGATTAGCATCAGCCTCCATTAGTCTTCTTCTTCCCAAGCTAGTTAAGTACGATAAACTTCAAAACCTCCAGGATCTCACTGTTTTCCAAGATGTTTGTTGCAACAAGTAAGTCCTGAGCTTCCGCATAAATCTTTCAAAATTCAGGAAGGTGACAAGTTCTTCTCCAAGATTTTGTCCAAAGAAAACTCCATAGCTAACCCATCTTTCAGAGTGTATTATGGTGGAGTTTCAGGTTCAGTCCCATTCGTTTGGGAGTCCGTCTGGAACTCCAAAGTACCATAAGTTCTATGAGAACTCAAGCCCTCCTCTAACCCCGCTACCCTCCTTCTATTCCAACACCAGAAAAGATCGTCATCATCATCACATCAGAAACACCAAGGACTCAAGACCTAATCTTTTCAATGCTGTTTCAGAGAATCAGTCTCAAGAAATCAAAAGCCTCCACTTTTCCTGGTTCAGATTGGACATCTCTGTCAACCAAACTCCATCACCTCTTCATCATCTTCTCCCATCGTCTCATTTAGATCAAATTTTCTGTTATCATAGTCCAGTCTCAACCTTATTCCAAGTGATTTTATCTATACTTTTTTCAGAATTCTACATATTTATGAGGATGAGATCACCTAAAATAAGATTGACACAGGCTTATGGACACTGAAGATCTCGTTCTCTCATATAATTTTGTTTACTGTTAATCGCTGTTTACATGTAATAATAATAAAAGTTTCGAACACGTAGTATGTCACGTTAACAAACATAATAGAAAATTTAACGTTGAACTAGAATTGAAAAAATTTGAAAATTTAAACATGTTATTATCACTTATTAAAATTCATGTTATAATTACAAAATTGACCAAAATTTGTAATTTTTTTAATTAACCATGATTAATATATTTTATCTTATCAATTAAAATGATACACTATTTTATTTAAATGAGTTAAAATCAATTTTTTAAAAATTAAATTTAACTTAAAATTGATCAATTTATTATGAATTTAGGTTTGACTTTTTTAAAATATCACTTAAATTAAGTTTTTAATGAAATAATAAAATTAATTTTTAATTTAATTTTAAAATTAATCAATTAATTTTGAATTATAATAAATTTCTAATTATTACTGTCATCTCATCCGTTACCCTCGCGCGCAACGTGTAAGCAGTTTATCCACTTTATATATATAATGCCGTCAACGGCTGGGAATTTAAGAGGTGACGCTGACACATTGACTCTCTAACTACGACTTAAAACCGACTCTTTCACGATGGGTTGGTTTGCTTCGAGAAGGAAAGAAACAACCCACCGAACAACATCACCTTGCTTTGTAATTCACGCTTTCTTTCACGTTTCTCCGATCCCAATTTCTGTACCACAACCCTAGATCTCTCTTAACTCCGATGTCGGTGGCCTCTGCTAGCTCCGAGAGGATTGACTTGCTGCCGGTGGGCTCCACTCCCCCGAAGTCGCCTTCCGACGCCGGGTCAGAGCCGTCGCCACCATCGTCAACAGTTTTTCTCTCGTCCGTCGCCGGTACGCCTGATCGTAACGACCTCGCCAATTCTTCACCAAACTCTAACCGCGATGTGGATTCGCAGCAGGTGCTTGTCGTTGACTTTTGTGTCGTTTTATGGTTAGTTAGTGTTCGTCGGTTAGTGAAGTTCGTGCGGCAACGTTTAGTTCTCGAGCTCTCCTTTTTGTTGAAGTGTTCTTGTTATTGAAATATGCCTGTGCATTTGCGATAGACCGTTAAAGGGCTACTGTTGCTAATTAAAGTGAAAACAGAAAAGATGAGGAATGTAAATTAAAGGATTCACTAACATCCTAAATGCGATCTTTTATGGACGTATATCATGCTCTAAATTTCATGTTTTAAACAAGCTCATTGGAGATGATCGAATTGAGTCTTGAAAGGGAATCGATAATGATTCACTGGGCTGCTGATGTTATTGGGTTGTCTCCCCAACGCCTGATTATGCGCTATAACTTGTTTGTCACAAGCTGACATATTCTGTTCAAGGTGTTGACGGGTTGACTTTTGAACGCGAACTTTGATAATCTAATTTCGAAGCAGGCTTATTATGTCTATCTGATGTGTCCTGCCTATAGATCCTAAGTCATAACAATTGCCCCAGAAATTGTTACTAGTTATGCAACAGTATAACTCGATTCTTGTTTAGAAAAGTTATTAAGTTTTTAAAAATGTCTTAATGTCACCGTTGTCCTGGTTTTATATTTAATTTATTGTTAGTTGTTTGCCTAGATGCTCACTTAATGCCGCAAACTCATTCTATTGGGTTTTCTGATCTATACAATAGTCCCTAGCATCTTTGAGGAGTGAAGAGTATAGGCAACTGTTCCGACTTCCACCTGATGAAGTAAGCAACTTATCCCTACTTCTGGAGGATGCCCATTTCATTTGCTCTGAAACTTTACCTGATGGCGACCTTTTCTCTATCAGGCTCTCGTACAAGACTTCAATTGTGCATTCCAGGAGAGTATTCTTCTACAGGTAAATTTTCTGGGCCGCATTTTATATTTGGTGGTCTATGTTTAATGTTTTAGTTACCCCTTGCTTCGATTTTGTGAACCTTGCCTTTTTCAGTGAGCATGTCGGCAATCAGGTTGCATCCTTAATTCATTATTAAATGCTTTATACTCCTTTACTAATTTTTCTTCATTCTTGCATGCAGGGCCATATGTATCTTTTCGTGCACTATATTTGCTTCTATTCAAATATATTTGGATTTGAGACAAAGGTAACCTTGGGACTTCAGCACTACTTCCAATTTCTTGCTAGTATCATGTGCTTTTTTAGTCATCATTCTTCGTTTTGCTTGATACCCTCGTTGAATTTCTGCTCCAGAAAATAATCCATTTCAGTGAGATTACTAGTGTCAAACGAGCAAAGACAGCTGGACTCTTCCCTAATGCAATAGAAATAATTGCTGGAGCAAAAAAGGTAGTAGATATGGAGTATCTTCTCCTTTTATTTAGACATTTTGAACATTTTATCTTTTTCCTTTTGATTTTCATGACAGCAGTTTATTTAGATCTAATTGTTGGTTTGCAGTACTTCTTTGCGTCGTTTCTCTCACGTGATGAAGCTTTCAAGCTCATCAATGATGGATGGTTGCAGCAGGGTGATGGTGCAAAAACAATAGCAGACCAACAGGTACCTTGATCACTCGTGTGTGTGACTAAAGGTGCTAGTAAAAGGAAGTGCTCATCACTACATTAATTAGGAAGTAACATGCATTGAAGGAAAAAAGTGAAAAGCAGAAGTTAGAATCTAAAGCAAAGAACTTAAAAGAATATGGTATTTAACTGTGCAATGGGTTATAATTTCTTCACTTTTCTTTGGTTTTACTTTGGAGAGTGCCATGTATGGCCGAAGCTTGCTATAGATGTGATAATATAAAAGCTAAAATCTCATCTTGCTAGTTTTGAAATCATGTTTCTTCTTCTTCTTCTTCCTGGGCACACCATTGAACATGCAGGAAAAGGTTTCTGAAGCTGGCTATTTTCTATCTCTACTTAATTCGAGTTATAACTTGATTAACCTCTCAGTATTTAAGTATTTCAAATTTTTGGTCTGTTGAATCAGATTGGTTCACTGTTTTTACTCTTTCTGATGATCTTACCTCAGGAATCATTATCTACATTATCTAGGTCAAGTAGCCAGGAGAATGGACTTATTGTAATTGACAGGGTTGAGAGCTTTAAACAAGTCAATGAATTGGATCCCAATCACAGGTATTTATGAATTTCATGAGTTATGTACTTTGTTTTGGGGAATTGATCATAATTTAATTGCTTGTATATGAATCAGAATTAGTGATTCTCCTTCAGACGATCCTTCGCTTCCAGCAAATAATCAAAATGGGAATATTTCAGTAACTACGCAGCAAGATGATAGTGTTTGTCAAGATGTTAAACCAACTCAAAATATCCCGTCTTTTTCTTCAACAAGCTCTTGTGTATGGGATGGAGAAGATTTGGATCCTCCTGAAGGTTAGTCAACTTATTGTATGCTTCTATACTTTTGTTTTTTGCTGCACGTTCGATATTAAACTATATATCTTTGTTTACCAGTAAATTATAGTACGTCTGAATAACCAGGCCTATTTTTCATCTCCATCGTATCAATTCTTAGTAAGAGTGGTTTTTTTATAGATTGAAAATAATCGTGGGTCCCTATATATTAAAATGACTTTTTACTGGAGTGTGACATGGGAGGTTAGTGGTATATTGAAGGAATGAGAAGGATTAGTTTTCTAATTTGGATTGGATCCTTCAGATTATCATTAGTTTTTTGTTAAAATGCTCTGACCTGTTGGTGCTGACTGTCGTTAATACCATAAGAAGATGTTTGGTGTGGCTCCTTCAATTATTTCATATGATTTCTTTCCTCTATTCTATGCCTTGTCCTGATAAATTGAAGTGGCTATTTTTCTATGCAGTACCAGGAACTTACACAAAAATTGCAGAATCGAAGATTCCGGTAACTATTTGACTACATGACTCAATAACAGTGGAATTATGAGGAATTTGTTTCTGACTGTGTGACATACGTGGACTGCAGATAAAAGTTGAGGAGTTCTTTAATTTATTCTTTTCAGACAATGCTGTTGATTTTGTTGAATGTTTCCACAAAGGGTGTGGAGATAAAGGTAATTGTCTGATTTTCTAGGACACATCAGAGTAAAGTTCTCAATCATTTATTTGTTCATATGATCAGTATTGTCAATATAGACAGCTAATTTATAACTTTGCTTATCTGGTTGGCTGAGTAAACTCTTCTATTTTACAGAATTTAGGTGTTCTTCATGGTCCTCACATGAGAAATTTGGGCATGTCCGCAATGTCTTCTTTCAGCATCCTATAAAAATATATTTTGGTATGATAGCGCTTCACTCTTTTTTCAGATTATCTGTTTTCATGAATCCAAGATTTTTATATGCTGAAGAGTTGTTCTTCATTTTAACATGATACTGTATTAAATTCTCTTGGTAGGTGCAAAATGTGGCAGTTGCCAGGAGGTCCAAAAATATCGTGTGTACAGAAACAGGTTTAATCAAATGTTTTAATATCAAGCATAATGGTTTTGTCCATTCATCTTTTCTCCTCTTTGACCGTTCAACTTTGGATTTGGCAGTCATTTAGTTATTGAGACGTCACAAGAAATCAATGATGTACCTTATGGAGATCATTTTTCTGTAGAGGTACAAGCTATTTCTCTGAAATCTGAAGGGATGTCAATTTTCTAAGTTTTGCTACCAGCATGTGTAGTGAGTTCTCTAATGTCAAATATGATAAGCATTCGTAACTTGGATTCTTAAGAAAGTTAGCTAGTAGTTGTTAACTGCAGTATTAATGACATGTTGCTATGAAGTGATTAAAAAGTTAAGGAGTAACTATATTAAGAAGGGACCTTTGTTGTTCCCTTTTTATGTTTGGGTGTGCGCATGTGTTTTTGGAGTGGGAAAAGGGTGGTATGGAAAAAGGACAGAGCAATAGCAATAGAATTATTTAACAGATGAAATAATTTGGACACAGAAGAGAGTGATAGAACATTGATGAAATTGAACTTGACAAATTCCATGCCTTTCCATTTGTTCAACACCAGTCTCTTTTCTCGACTTTCCGCTCTGCAAGCAAAGCGGATAAACTTAAAAAGTGTTCCAAGCAACCTGGCACCCTTGTTAATGTTAGGTTTATGTGATTCCTACAATTTCTGGATTGTTGTATTCCTGAAATCTAATATAATCCTTGTAGACTAATTACTGTTTTTATTTTCCTGGGTTTGGCATATCAGGCACTATGGGATGTGGCCAAAGATGGTGATGAATCCAATGAAGGCTGCAGTTTGAAGATATATTTAAACGTAGCATTCACCAAGAGAACCGTTTTTAGAGGTGTCTTCTTTGTTATATTTTTGCTTCATTATCTCGATGTAGTTGTTTAAACATCATTGTGTCACTTGACTGCATCCTATTTTTGTTGTTGATGCGCAATATGCTTTTTTGATTTATTAACTTCTGTCAGGTTTTTGCTTAATTTGTAAGATCTTCCAATGAATCCTGAATGGCCTGAAATTGATTTCTCGTGCCACTATAATATGGCAGGGAAAATAGTACAGTCTACCATGGAAGAATGCCGTGAAACTTATGGATTATGGGTGAAAATGGTGATATGTTCTTTCCTTCATGACTAATGTCTTTCAACTGATATTTTACTTCATAGGACCCATGTTGAGTAGTGGGGTCTTTAGTTGAGTTTGTTACCTGAATTGCTGTAAATTTCTTATCAACTGCTATTTTACAGGCGCACGAATTATTGAAGCAGAAAAACTTTGAAAAGCGACAAGGTCTATGCCTGTTCATCATGTTACATGCTTTTGCTGTTATTTCAAACTAAAGAATAACTAATTAAATCGTTCATTTTTCCTCAAGAGCAGATGAAGTTCAAGTTGCTAGCATTACTCAGAATGGTCCGGCAGATGTGAAGATTGGGGAAGTTTCAGAAAGGTCAAGCAAGTCAGATGATCATGTCAGGACAAGACAGGTCTCTGGTTGTACCGGAATCAATCACCAGCTTGACAGTCCTGTGCAAGAAAGCTTTATTAAGTCATCGGCTGTTGTGTCTGTGATCGGAGAATGCATTAGAAGACTATGTTTAACAGTTAGAAATCAAAGCCAAGTTTCCTTGATTTTGGCTGTTGCATTTTTGGTTATCTTCCTGATGCAGGTATGCAAAAGGTTTTCTTCTGTTCTCCTTATCATATTTTGGCTTCTCAAATCCCTGATTTATTTTATTTACTCACTCTTGGTTTGCATTTATCAACTGGACCAATCTATCTTGACGTGAACTTATGATCATTCTCTTCTTTCAACTTCAGATGAGCATACTTGTGCTATTGAGCAGACCTCAAACAGTCCATTTAGCTTCTCCAGGAGAATACTACATGGCGGGCATGGGTGGTGGGTTGGGCGACCGATCAGCTGAAACGGTGGCATGGCTCGAAAAACGGATGCAGCATCTAAAAGATGAGATGCTAATGGTTGACGCCCGGCTCGAGAGGTTACAACACGAGCACTCATGGTTGAAAACCCAGTTGAAAGACCTGGAAAAACCTGGAAAACGTAAATAGCCTTATATTTGTATATACTCTGCGGCTTCTCCTCGAGTAAATGTATTGTATTCTTTCACATCCCCCCTTATTTTTTTCTTTCCTTTTTCTTTTATGTTATTCACACTACTAGTTCTGAAAACGGTGAGTTAGCAAAACAGCACCGTGAATTATTGAATTGAATTATAGTGATACAAATTGTCCAAGTCCCATACCTGCCATTTGTTTCTGCAACTGAGATCTCTGGCGTATTAGGGGTAACAATAAGTTTGAGTGCCAAGCATAACTTATTGGGAATAATCAGTCATAGCCCATAGTTCAACCTAAGCTCATCCAAACCTATATTCGTAGGGGCAAGATGGGGAAAGGAACTATGGTTACCACACATGCAGGTTGTTAGGCAAACTATCGAGAGTTAGTTATAGACAGAGATTGTATAGGGTACAACAGAGGATATAGCCGGAGCAGAGGAGAGGGAGGATTCATTCATTCATCATCTTAGACGTATTGTATTGGCCTGGAGAATACTATTCCAGGAGTATCTACTGTTGTAATTCTATCTAATACGTAAATAATACAATTTCCAAAATTCTACCTATCAATTGGTGCTTTTATTGAGAGACCAAGTAGGTAGAGATTGTATGCACACCCGAATGGAGGCTAGAGTATCCGCAATAGAGGCGTCTCTCCGGAGGCAGGAATCATCCCTCTCAGCTCAAGAGGAAATGGTTAAGTCGCATAACACCACTTTGAAAGATCTTCGTTTGCAACTAGGCTCCTTGATGGCTAGTGTAGAGACGTTAGCCAAGACTCAAAATCTGCTGCAGTAGGAGTTAAGGGATGGGTTTGGCCAAGAATCCACAGAAACAGAAGGTGGGTGGCGAGGGAGAAGAACCGCCGGCGTCTCACCATGCGTCCTCCTCCGCTGGGGACGAGAGACCCGCGCGTCATTCCTCTGTTTCCGCCCGCAACGACAGACCCGCAGGTGGGTTGCAAGGGGTTGGGCACCACTGACAAAGAGATCACGTGTCTTCGGTGGCTACAGAACGTGCATGGGAAGAATACAGAAATATCGCACGTAGGGGTCAACCTCCCAGCTTTCCACGGGGACGACCCATTCACCTGGGTTACGAGGGCAAACTTATATTTTATTATCCATGAAATTCCGCATGAGCTTCGTTTACCCATGGTCCAGATTTGCATGGAGGGGTTGACGCTCTACTGGTTCATGTCTCTACGTGAGTTGGACCCATGTATGACGTGGGAGAGGCTCAAACGCTCATTGTTCGATCGTTATGGAGATAGGGATGAAGGAGACCCGATCGAACGGTTAAAATCAGTGTGCCAGCGTGGGTCAGTTGACCGATACATTGACGAGTTCAAAAGAGTAGCGTCACAGATAGGCCATTTTCTAGAAGAGTGGTATATGAGCTATTTTTTGGGGGGTTTACGTGTGGAGATAAGAAATAGGGTTAGAACCCACGACCCTCGTACTCGGGCAAGGCTCATCTCTATCGTAAGGAAGGTTGAGAAAGAATTGGTTGGAGGAGTAATACGTCCAGGGGAATAGAAAAACAAATTTGGAAATTTTTTTCCAAGCTCCGGTTCAAGAATTGGAGCCTTCAATACTCAACGTCCGAATCAGCCGAGTAAAGTGGTTGGAAATACCAGAAGTGAGGCAAAGGATTTGCACAACAAGACCCATAATAATGTGACTGAAAATCAACGACCCGGAGGTTCGAAATGGAAGGGAACAAGAATTTTATCTTACGAACAGCTTATGGAAAGGAGGGCCAAGAGGCTGTGTTTTAAGTGTGGACAAACTTTTGATCCACTTCATAGATGCCCAGATAAGGAGTATAAGTTAATTGTGTGGGAGGGTGAGGAAACTGATTCTGAATTGAATAACTAATGAGATTGATGAGATAACAAATTATTAGGATCAAATCATCACAGAATCCGTGGGTGTAATTGTCATCCCCCATTATTAGCCTATGATCTTGTAACCTCAATTTGTGTAGTTTAGACGTAATCTTAGGAGCTTTCTTAGGAGAACCAA
>JANZXP010000009.1:25869730-25891414 GCA_027576715.1 Erythroxylum flavicans
TATATTTTAAATAATATTTATATTTTAAATAATTTTATTATAAAATAAAATATAGTTAAAATTAATAAAAGTGCTTTGTATTTTTATATTGTCAAACAGTCTACTGTATGAAGCTCTTTTTAAAAAGCTATTTTTTAATTGACAGCCAAACAGTCAACTGATTTTTTTAAAAAGCTCTTCTCAGAAAAGCTCTACTGACAAAAGTTCTATTGGCAAAAGCTCTACTAATATAAGCTCAACCAAACAGGCACTAAGCTTCTCCATGAACATCACAAAGAGGAAAGGAGACATAGGGTCTCCTTGTCTAACCCCTCGTCCAGACTTGAACTTGTCCAGTTCCTCGCCATTCCATTGGATAATAAAGCTATGAGTAGTGACGTAGCTCATAATGTTACGTACCCAGCTAGAATTGAAGCCCACATCTTCCAGTGTCTCCCGAAGAAATCTCTAGGAAAGCCTATCATAAGCTTTTTCTAGGTCCACCTTCAATACCATGAACCTTGTGCTACCTTTCTTCCTACGCATTGAGTGAAGAACCTCTTGATAAATCACAACGTCATTAGAAATTTGGCGACCAGGGACAAAACTACTCTGCGTAAGACCTATAATTAGAGGCATAAGTTGTTAGATTCTGTTCATAATCACTTTGGCAAGGATCTTGTACGATACAATACATAGGCTGATGGGGCGTAATTATGTTACAGTCTAGAGAGAAGCCACCTTAAGGATTAAGACAAGAAGCTTGTCATTCATACCCTCTTCGATAATGCCCGTATTCAAGAAGTTTTGTGTGAATTTGAAAACAGAATTGCCTACGACCTCCCACGTCTTTTGATAGAATCCAACATGCATTCCATCAAGGCCTGGGGACTTGAACGGCGCCATGTCAAACACTGCTTTCCTAACCTCCTCTTGAGTGATCTGAGCATTAATGTCCCGCCAGACCGTGTCAGGGACAGTCAGAAATGCACCTGTGAACCCAATATGAGGAGGACAACTCATATCCTCTTGAAACAGATTCAGGAAATACTTTCGAACTATGTTCTTCACCAGACCCACATCTGATACCCATTCCCCATTCTTGGTTTTAGCTTTTGAATTCTGTTGCGCCTTTTCCTAACCAAAGTGGATGTATGATAGAATTTTGTATTTTTATCCCCCGAACAAATCCAATCTTCTTTGGACCGTTGAAACCACATCAACTCCTCACAATATAGAATATCTTCTAGCTCTTTTCTTAACTTCCTTTCCAGTTTGAGAAGGCCATTGTTGTGTCTATCGGATAGACAACGCTGGATCCCATCAAGTCTCGCAATGATCCTCTTCTTCTTTGTCTGGATTCTACCAAAGTCATTTTTGTTCCAGTCATAGAGAGTAGTTTTAGTACAACCAGTATTGACAAGTAGGGATTTAGTATCATCCCAAGTCTGGCGAACCACGTTATGATAGTTCGGATGTGTAAGCCACATAGCTTGAAACCAAAATTTGGTAGGTGTAACTCCATGTCTTCCATCACCAGAGTAAAAAAGGAGGGGGTGATGGTCGGAAGTGAATATAGGAAGATGGGTTATTCTTCCTCCTAGAAATTTTTCACACATTCAATGTTACAAAGTGCTCTGTCAAGCCTAGCCCCTTTGAAGGAATCAAATTGTACTCCACGGACCCAACTATAACTAGAACCCGAGAAACCAAGATCAATGAGTCCTTCGTTGAAAATCCAGTCCTTAAAACCAGCACTTCTTCGGTCATAGAAGGTGAGCTGGTTGCTTACCTCAGTGGGATCTACCACTGAATTAAAGTCTCCTATCGAGAGCCAGGTCCCTCGATGTTGAGATTCAAGCGAGTGAGATACCGCCACAAGAACCTTTTAAGGTCGTGAGAGGGGTTGCTATACACAATCACTATTGTCCCATAACTGATATGACCTTCCTACAACTTTAGTAAGACAAACTGGGGGTGGGAAAATAAGACATCAACAGTAAACTTCGACCTCCAAAACACCTAAATACCCTCGCTAAACCCAATGGATTCCACTCGCACCCACTCCTCAAACACGATTTCTCTACAGATTCTATCAACTTGCGATCCCAAGATTTTAAGTTTAAGGAGGCCAATCAGTGCAGGTTTATGTCTATGAATAAAGTCTTTAAGAGTCCGCATCATCCCCGCCAATGCGACACCCTGGCAGTTCCAAACAAATATGATCATATGGAAAAGCAGAAAAACCACCAGAAATGCTCAAACCAAATGGTCACAGAGAGCCGCCAAAGTCTTAACCGAGATACCCATATAATCATTATGATCTACCTCCATCACTGCATGGTCTTCTGGCTTTGGACAAACCGGAGGGTCTTGGTGATGCTCAGCGGTGTCCATTAAGCCCGGTTTTAATTTGAAGTTTAATCTATTTTAAGGAAAGCAGGCTTGAGCCCAAACTTAAACCTACGTAAATTTAAACCCAGTGAAATTTAATTTAGTTAAATCAGGTCTATTACAATTCTAACTTTTCTGTATTTACTTCTTTGCCCCTAGTCTAATTATAGTAGCAGAGTCCAGTCGATGCCACGCAACCTTCAGGGCTCTGGAGTCTGGACCGACTCCAACAGGTGAATTATAAATTTATTAAGACGAAAAAGACGTACAATGACATGAAATCAAATTTTGGATGGAGATGATCAGACCAGACCAGTCAGTTCCTCAGCTGGACAGGCATGTCTTTCCTATTTGTGATTGTTTTTTTTAACCTTACTGTTTGAATTTGTGTCTTTGATTTTAGACATTTGGTTACTGTTCTGTTCTACCTTCTGCGCCTATTTACTGGGTACATTTAATGGCCACATTAGGACAGAAAAGAGAACTCTAGAGTTATCTTAATAAATGTTTTTTTAATTAATGTTGTTGTTGAAGAAATGGACAACACATTAAAGACATCAGATGAACTTCCTCTTGTTTTGATTCAACCGATATGTATAGATTAGTTTCATCTAGAGAGTGGAAAAATATCACTTTGTTTATGTTGAAGCTTAGCTTAGCTCTGTCAAGGTCTTCCTTAGAAACCAAAAAACCCTAAATGAGATTTCAGGAGGAGGAGACAAAGAGCAAGCAGAAGCAGCAGGTATGTTTCTTTGTATGTATGTATGTCTATCAAATTCTCCAAGGTGCATGGTCTGAATCTTCTGATCCAATTAAATTTGTATATAACTTCGTTTGGTAGTAAGACCCAACTTGGTCCTTTCATTGCATGATCTTGAACGTATGACCAGATCTAAGCAGAGGAAATACGAATCACTGGTTAATCTGTAATTACAAAACTGATTTGGTCAAAGATAATTAATTAAAAAGAAAAGTGAAGATTGTCAATATCAGTTGTAATCGGCCAAATTGACCGATTCTAACCTACTTAGTCGTGGTCCAATGAGCAAAAGATTGGCTAATCATCAAAAGCAAGTTGATCGATTAATTCAATAATCAATACTAGTTAGCATTCAATTTCGTTGGATTCTCCAATTGATTAAGAAAAAGAGTCGGTTAATCATTGTCATGTACTTTACTCCCTCACCGCCTCGACTCTTGTATACCATTGGTTGAAGCATTTGAAAACTTCTGCTTAGTGTCTTCCTAGTCAGCTAGCTGTAGGTAGCCAAGAAGATCCACCGCCTGAACACAGGGTTTAGAATGGGATGCAATCAGGGAGGAGATCATAATTCTTAATTAGGAATTATCATCTTCTTCTAGGCCAATTAGGGGTTTGCTTTGCTATGTTAATCAGCCCCGGCCCTGGGCAGGGGTGAGGTGGGCCACTGCCCAGGGCCCACTTTTATTTTTTTAAAAATTACATATAAAATTATAGTTTATTGAAAATAAAAATTTTAATTTATTTTTAATTA
This sequence comes from Erythroxylum flavicans, assembly GCA_027576715.1. Classification (NCBI taxonomy): domain Eukaryota; kingdom Viridiplantae; phylum Streptophyta; class Magnoliopsida; order Malpighiales; family Erythroxylaceae; genus Erythroxylum; species Erythroxylum flavicans. The sequence continues at coordinate 25,873,618 of JANZXP010000009.1, forward strand.
ATATTAGGGGCCTATTTTTTCTCTTTCGTCCCGGGCCTATAAAATCTTAGGACCGGCCTTGATGTTAATGGCAGTGGATCACTTATGGCTGACAAAGGAAGAAGATGCTCCTGATTGATAATTGAAGTTTGAATGATAAAGTAAATGAGTTTGTTATATCAACGGAGATAAACATGTGATTAAATTTTAATATAAAAATTAAATTTAAAACATTATGGTAATCATAAAATTAAACATATTAATTAATTTTTATTAATTAATTGGTCAATTTTTATAAATTAATAAATTTTTATAAAATAAAATAAATAAATTAGTTTTTGCTTAATAATATTGTTTTAATGAAAGTTCAAAATTTTCGTTGAGTAAGAACAATATCTTTTAATTATATTCAAATTCTTTAATTTTATTCAATCTTTAATCAGTTTTATGTAGATGTAAAATCTTTTAAAACTTAAATCTTTTGCCGTTTAAAATATTGATAATTTGTATAATTTATCTTTTTAGATATTTTGTAGAGTAGGCTTTCTTTGGTTGAGGAGTTAGTAATGGAATGAGATGGAACGTAACACACTTCCATCGTTTAGTTGAGGGTTTTATAATGGAATGGAACGGAATGAGATGGAAGCAAAATGTTTCATGTTACGTTTCATTCCATCCTAAACAGTGAAAAAAAAGAAACTTTTGATTTGGAGGGTTTAGGATGGAACGTAAACTAATAAATATATATTACCTAATATACCCTCAATAATTTTTCTTAATACCAATTATTTTTTCTAACCCTAACCCTTTTTTTTTCCAAATTTAGTTATTACGCTCCAAAAGCTTATCACCCTCAATAATATTTTTAAATTATTAATAAAAAATTGTATATAATTAATATAAAATAATAAAATTTTTATTAATGAAAAATAGAACAAATAGAAAAAATTATTCTTTAATTGTTTGTATATATTTTTATATAAATGAAAATATAAATAAATAATTTTTAATATAAATCACATATAATAGAATAAAATTTATTAAATAATTAATAACAATTTTTATATAATTAATAATAAATTATATATAATTAATAATAAAATAATAAAACTTTTACTTTTTTAAATAGAAAATATATTAAAAAACAAGTCACAAATGTGACTTTTTAATTGGATATGATTTCTGTTTTAAAATCATAGCGTTAAATCTCTTGTAACAACTATTTTAATATCAGGGGTATAATAGTCATTTATTATACATTACATTTCATTTCATCCATATTTCAAACAAGGGTTCACTACATTACATTATAAATCCTTCCATCATTCTCAAACAACTTTTCACTATGTTACGTTTCATTCTATTATAAACTGTTCCGTTCCGTTCCGTTCTATTTTATTCCATTAATTAACATCCAACCAAACAGGCCCTGAATGTTATATAATAGAATGAGATGAAATGTAATACAATTCTATCATTTGGAAGGAAGTTTTATAATAGAATGGAATGAGATGAGATAGAAGCGGAATGTTTCATGCTACGTTCCATTCTATCTCCTAGACAGTGAAAATAAGAAACCTTCAATTCGGGGGGTTTAGGATGGAACGTAAACTAATCAATATATACTACCTAATATACTCTAAAAAATTTTCATAATATTAATTATTTCTCCTTACCTTAATAACAACCAACACATTTCTATATATAATACTAATTATTTCTCCTTACTGTAATACCAATTATTTCTATATAAATTAAAATATAAATAAATTATTTTTAAATATAAATCACATAAAATAGAATAAAATAAATTTTAATATAATAAAATTTATTAAATAATTAATAATATTATTTTTATATAATTAATAATAAAATAATAAAATTTAAAATTTTATTATTTTAAAATAGAAAATATAAAAAATTATTTTTCACGATTGTGAATAATTTATACATATTTTCTATTTTAAAATAATAAAAATTTATTATTTTATTATTAAAGTCACAACTATGACTTTTTAATTAGACATTATTTATGTTTTAAAATCATTACGTTAAACCTCCTACAACAACCATTTTAATGTAAGGGGTATAATAGCCTTTTATTATATATTAAATTTCATTATATCTATTTTCCCAATAACATTTCACTAAATTATAATATAAATCCTTTCATCCTTTTCAAATAACTTTTCACTATATTACATTTCATTTCATTGTAAACCGTTCCGTTTCATTATATTCTATTTCATTCAGTTCCGTTTCATTACATTCTATTTCATTCTCTTAATTAACTTACAACCAAATAAGTCCTAAAGAACTGAAAAGAGAAACCGAGCTACAGGATTTGAGCAAGGACGTGGCGATAAAATGCAACAGGTATGTTGCACCGCTTAAACATATACTTGTGCTGGTTTCAACTTCGGTGCCTTTTGTTTTGTTATTAGCCTATTCAGCATCACAAAACAACGGCACTCATTTGAAATACACATTGGCTACTGCATCGCATTGACTTGAAATTGAAATAGATACTACGTTTGTGTTATTTATACATCAGAAGCAACATGTTCTTTTGTCCTGTCTCGTGTATAGTTACAGTGGACCAGGACATTCCAAGCTAATGATTCTTCCCAGTGATGTGTGCACTCTTCTGTAGCTCTCTAGTCGTATCTTATCATTATTGACTTTGGTTTTGTTCTTTTCCACCTAAAGCTTTCTATGATACGCTTGACGGTAACGACTCAGCCGATCTTAAGCTTTGGGTTTGATCGAGGTCAAACAAATAGATATTATATATTTCTTGTCCCTCACACATTAAGTTACATTTTCTCACTTCTCCGCAACAGTATTCTAGCCGATCGGCCACCAACCATCTTTTCCATTTCAAAAAGCTGACTGAAACAACAACAATGACTTCTTCCTTCAATTTCGGTGTTGAGTTATTCTTTTTTTATGTGAAACTTCGGTGAGTTATATACCTAGAAGATCTCTTGTCGTGCTTGGTGTGCAAAACTTGAGGAATCATGCATGAAATCAGATTTGCTTCTCCTTTCTTGAGAAATCTGTGATGGATTAAGTTGACTAGTTCATTGATAATGAAGCTTAGTTATAAATTTAACAAGGAAAGAGCTTCTTAGGTCACATCACATATTTGAAAACCGTGTCATGCTTAGACTAGGCTGTGATCTTCATAATGCAAGTGTACACCAGCTAATTGGTTTGAATTGCAGAGGTCAAAATGAAAATAAAATTGAAAAAATAACGAATTAATCATAATTATAAGCACTTCATTTGAGAAATTTTTAATTAATTAGGTATAATCAAAGTTTCCTAATTGGTGAAGAAGAAGCTAAAGAGGTTTTTTGTACATTTTTAATATTTGTTAAAATAAAATGTGTTATTTGACCGTTAAAACGTCGATACCTAATCATCTGTTGAGTGAATTGCCTGACACGACTATAGCGAGGGAATTCATAAATAACATATCCCAAAAGTATAAGGTGTCTCCTCATACTGAACAAAACACTTTGATTAAAGAACTATTCTCTATGAAGTAAACTAGGGAGGGATGCGTTTAAGAATATATCATCTAAATGATACACCTTCAAAATAGGCTAAAAATATTGAATATACCAATTTCTGAGTCACTTATAGTGTATCAGTTTGTTACGTATGAACACTTAAGAGTATGGAAAATGCCTACTTTGTGAGATCACTATCATCTTTCTGTTGTATCTACTCAACTACATTTAATTTTGACTTTCACATTCTTCTCTTCTCTTTTCAAGGTTTGTTGGTATTAATTAACATCTTTGAACGCCGCAATTTGCCTGTTTTGTTGTAGGAAGCAGATTGGATTTGGGGAGCTTTTGCAATAATTCTGGAACTGGTTGAGCTGGGGGTGACTGCTACAGTGCCAAATGTAGCTTACTGATTGGACTGTCTCCTTTCCAAAAGTTAATCAAAATCCCCAGGTATGGTTACACTTACTTTTCATAGAAGTTATCTTGAGAGTGGATTCACTCTTTTGACTTTAGCCATTCGTGCATTAATGTTTTTAGACTACTCATAAACTCCTAAAGTTTATAAAATTTGAACATAAGTCTATATGATGGGATTGTTCTGTTTGGTAGCCTTGAATTTAGATGGTACAAGCAGGACATTAGGTAAGAATATTTAACAACACAAATGCATTTTAAGTGTAATTAATTTTTTCATGTCTACTGAACCGATCCGATTTAGTAAAAATCTTAAATTATTTAACTTTTAAGTTTGATTTATTTTAATAATTGTTGTGGTTAAAAATTGAATAATCAACTTTTTTTTATAAACTAATCAGTTTTTTAGGCAAAATTAATTAATTATTATTTAATATTTTTAATTAAAATTTTAATTTATAAATGAATAAAGATGGTCTTCTTGTATCGTGTTTTAGATTTTTCAATTTTATTAAATCGTTCGCATATTTTATAATGGTCTAATATCGATTGAATATTTTAAACTTTAAAACTCTTATTTTACCGGTTTAACTTCTGATCCAAATTTTAAGACATTGTCCACTAGTTTGACATTCGTTTTCATTTCGATTGTGTGATACTTTTTTAATTATTATTTGCACTTTTATAGTTCATTTCTATAATATTCCTTTAATTTTTTGACTTAAATAAAATTGTGTAGTATTGAAATTATTAAGTTACAATATAATATCTTTTTAGAATTATGAATAAACAGAATACAATAAATCATACAACATTTGAATAATATTATAAAAAGATAAATAATATTTTTAAAACATCTAATATCATAATAAAATAAGAATTCTTTAATACTTCTGACTTGCCATTTCATAAATCTTTTTTTTTTGGGATTACAAGTACACATATATTAAATTAGGTTCGAAGATTAACGATATGTTTGGTTGAGAGTTTCATAATAGAACAGGATAGAATATAACACACTTTTATTATTTAAAAGGAAGTTTTATAATGGAATGGAATGGAATAAAATGAAAGTGGAGAGTTTCATGTTACGTTTCGTTCCATCCTCAACAATAAAAATAAAAAATTAACCTCTGATTCGGAGAGTTTGGGATGTAACGTAAACTAATAAATATATACTACCTAATATACTCTTAATAATTTTTTGTAATATCAATTTTTCCTCCTTATCCTAATAACAACCAACACATTTCTATATATTTATTATTTTTTTTCGTAATACCAATTATTTCTCCTTACTGTAATACCAATTTTTTTTAAAATAAATAAAAATATAAATAAATTATTTAAAAATATAAATCACATAGAATAAAATAAAATAAATTATAATAAAATTTTGTAATAATTAATAATTTTATTTTTATATACTTAATAATAAATTGTATATAATTAATAATAAAATTTTATTATTTTAAAATAGGAAAATATATAAAAATTATTTGTCACTGTTGTGAATAATTTTTTATATATTTTCTATTTTAAAATAATAAATATTTTATTATTTTATTATTAAAGTGACAACCGTGATTTTTTAATTAGACATGATTTCTTTTTTAAAATTATAGCGTTAAACATCCTGTAACAACCATTTTAATGTAAAGGGTATAATAATCATTTATTATACATTACATTTCATTTCGTCCATCTTCCAAACAATATTTCACTATATTACATTATGAACATTTTCATCCCTCCCAAACAAAATTTCATTATGTTACATTTCATTATATTATAAATTGTTCTGTTCTGCTCTTTTACATTCTATTTCATTCTATTAATTAACATCCAATATAACAGACCCTAAGTGGCCAGTAGAACATGAATTAATTAAAGTGTATTTAAGTGTAAGTCAAAAGATCACATTGGGACGAGTACAGTCATAAATTAACGAGGCCTCATAGGTGAGGACTGAAAGACAGATTGAGCCGTAGCTTTCCAAACATTCGTGACGTCGACTTAACAATTGATTGTATGAACTCTTGTTTGTGAGATATGGACATGATCTTCACTTATTGTTAGATGGATTACCACCGACCGGTGACAATTAATGCTTCTATGATTAGCGATCATCTTCAATTCATGATTGAATCACGATATCTGGTTAATCACAATGTTCTAGTAGTTTTATACAATCGAAAATGTATGGAAAGTGATCTTAGACGAGTTGTGGGTGTCTTAAGATTAGCCCCTTGGTCTTTTTTTTTTCCCGTAAGGGTTGTTTAATTTTTAAAATTTTAAATTAAATATTTAAATTTAAAAAATATGATTTATATTTAAATTTAAACTGTTATTTTTATTAACATTTTATTAATATAATTGATCGGACAATTAAAAACTAATATTTGAAATAATTATGTAATTATTTGTTGTCTTCGTTAATGTAATTTTTGAAATCAATTATTTGATATTCAGAAATTATTTGTCAATCATATCATTAAAATATTAATAAAATTAACGTTTTGAATTGAATTTTTAAAATTTGTAAATATTTAAATAATTGATTAAAAATTTTTAAAAGTTGAATTTCTAAAATAAAAAATTTTAAAATGTTTGAAACTTTATAATTCATTGACCTCTTATTTTTCTAACCTAAGAACTTGTGCTTTCTTTTTCAGAACAGCTTGCATTGATACGAGTTGTCCTTGTGAAGTCAATACTTCAATAGCTGGAGCTGAAAACTCAATGTTGAATGTTGTAGAACCGATTTCCCTTACAAACTCACCTTCCCAGAACCTTCGTCTTCTCCAAACAACTAAGTTATATCTTTTGGTACTTAACAAAGTATTCTTACTCCAAACCCAATGGTTAGTCTACTTAGACCGTGACATTATGTGCCTAGATTTGCTTTTGACACTCGTAACATTCTTTAAGTTGACTCCTACATCTCCTCAAAGTTTCTTGCCACTCAAGACACTGAATTTCTCTATGAAATGAGATATAAGAGCTACCGGACGTTCACATGGTTAGGAGCCGTTTAGTTCTACTTATGTTTTTTTATTGTCGTTTTCAGTTTTCGTTTACGTTTTTAATTTTTTATTTTAATTTTTCTTTCAAATAAATACAAAAACTTGTTTGGTTGTTAATGTTAATGTAATTATATTTTTGTCACCGATAATAATTACATTTTAGATAGAACTTAAAGATAAATTATTTTTAATTAAATAAATTTATTTAATCTCTTATATAATATTTATTAACAAATTATTAATAAAATAAATAATTTTGAAATTAAAATTTTATTTATAAATTAATATTTATTTATAAATATATTTTAATTATTAAATCAAAATTTGTTTGAATATTTATATATTTTAAATTTAATTTTATATAATTTAATTATAAAAATTAAATAAAATTAAATTATTCATAATTTTATCGATAATTAATTTTAATTTATTAAAATATAAATATAATGTTGAATTAAATTATTCATAATTTTTATTAAAAATGAATAATATATATTTACAAGATAGTAAATCAGATTATGAAAAAAACAAAAGCAGGAAACAAAACTACTTTTTATGGTTTTCGTAATTTTTGAAAATTGGAAGAAATTAAAATCAAAAACAGAAACTAAAAACTTAAACAAACAAATTTTTTTATACCGAATTTGAAAACATAAACAAAAAATAAAAAATAAAAATGGAAGCAATTATCCCCTTAAATAACGAAACATTTTTTAATAAAAATACAAAAGAAAGATTATGTACATTATAACTTTCCTTGAATCTTTGTAAAACGGAGAGTCTTATGCACTGAGTACTTAACGTTGATTTATACGACAAAAAGAAGTTCACTTGTTTTACAAATTTAAAAAAAATTATTAATTAATATATCAAAACAAAACATTCAATTTTCCTCATTGAACTAGTAAAGGATTTAACATTTAGAATGTTAAATTAAACAGCTGTGTTCAACCCTTAAAACACTCACCCAAAGGAGGATAGGGACCCATTAATTTAGGCATAAGTTTTGGAATACTGTATTCTTATAGGTTAAGCCATAAATATTGCGTGTTGAGTGCTTTCTTCGGGCTGCGGACATTGACGCAAGGGCAGAGAAAAAGGTTGAACAGGAAAGTCAATGTCGAAACATAGTCAAAATTACCAAAGAATCGTGTTTTCTAACTTGTAAATTCTAAACATCAATGTGTTGGCAATCACTTAAACATTGAAATGAAAGTCATTTTCCAGTCGAATTGGACGGCGGTTGCATGTGGTTGTTTTATTACAGGACTGAGGGGTTCTCATCTGAGTCAGAGATTAATGGCAAAATAACGTAAATGTTGTCGGCAAGAAGGGTGATTTCGTCACCACACCTAATCACGTGATGCCAGCCATTAGCACACAAGAAGTTAGTAAACCATACACTTAGTGTACGAGCTCACGTAAACTAGTCCAACTAAGTTAGGCGAGTGATCGAGTTAACCCAATAAAACACAGTCAAAAGGTGGAGGAACCCGACACGGGACATGTTAGTTAACCTCTTATGTATGAAAAATGATCAAATGTTTGTTTCTACCCAATAAAATACAGTCGAAAGGTGGAGGAATCCGACACGGGACATGTTAGTTAACCTCTTATGTATGAAAAATGATCAAATGTTTGTTTCTTACAGAAAAGAATAGATAAGCTTACATACATTCTAAAAGGGTATTCTTTGTCCTAAAGTCCAGGGGTTGTACGGACATGTGAATTTTGTTGGTAGGACTTAGGAGCACACGTTTGGTTCTGCCCTAGTGCCGCTAATTCTTTCTGTCTACTGCGGTGGTTACTGAGAACCCTTTTGGCGGTGGCTCTAAATGGACAAGAAGAGCTCACAAATCCGTTGACCAAGTGTAGATACGTCTTTAACTCATGACAAGTTGCGATGTTGATGCTTGTTAGGTGTGGTGAGTCCTTGCTGCTTAGTCTTAATTCTTTTCCCACTTCTGCATATACCCACTGTGTGTCCTCTACGCGCTTTTGAATCCAACTGGGGATGATATTAGCTGCGGAGCTGACGTTTGAGTTGTTCGCGGCGTCGTTATTATCTCCATCGATCACGAACCCCGGTACTTTAGTTATTAGATCATCGGAGTTCACTATTCTCAAAACCTTTGTGCCTTGTTTCTCCAGATGTTGTCGGAAGCTTCGGTTACCGACACGGGGACCCCCGAAGGACATGACTGTGACGAGGGGTGCACGGTTGAAGGTGGTTTTGATGTCGTACGCAGTTAGAGTCGCGAGGGCGGCGCCGAGACTGTGACCGGTGATGGTTAAGCTAAGAGGCTCGTCGCCGTAGGATTGAAGAAATCTTTTGATTTCTTCACGTACCATATCTCGTAGACTCTGACCCATTTGTGCTGCGGAGGTGTAAAGGCTCAAGAACCCACTTTCCACCATAGGACCGCTCCCATTACGGGAGTTGGGGAGTGGTGCGAGAGTGGCGCGTAGATTCTCGAGCCATTCAAGGCAAGTGGCAGTGCCTCTGTAAGCAATCACCACGTCTCTACGCCCTAGTCTCGCGATCTCCTCTTTGTTCTGACAAACTGCCACGTAACCAATCCAACTGGACTGAGTCGCCATCCAGCTTGGCGCTTTATCCATCCATCGTGGCAGTTGTATGCCAGATGTCGCACGTAGATGTTTGGTTATACGGTAACCGGTGTCCGGCAGACCGGACCTGTCCAGCAATGTGCTTTTGGGGAAGCGACATGTCGCGTAGGTTGGTGATGAGGGTTCGAAGTCGAAGGACTTGTAAGCGGCTTCAATGAAGTCCCCGTATCGAAGGATTTCTTCACGTAAGTTGTCATCAAGAGGGTCAAGCAAACCATCCCAGTTCCTGAGACCTTGATACTCCATCCATTTGTTCCCTAATTTGACGTGGGGTTTAGGAGTGGAGCGAAATGCTGATGAGGATTCTTGAAGCAAATGTTTCCAATTCTTCTGTGGTTGGCTCTCTATCAACTTCTTTTTAAGTACTCTCAAGGGTTGAGTCAGAGTGCAGGAACGAACTGTAATGTTGCTTATAGGTGTGCACGGTGGTGCAAATCCTACAAAGACCCTCATCTTTAGTACTATGTACTGCAACAATTACGAGTTATATATAGGGACAAGAGACAGAGAAAGGAAGCTTTGAAGAGAAAGTATAGAAGAAAGGAAATAGTAAAGTGCTGACCAATGCCTTAAGATTTCTGGTTCTAATGGGATTCAGACAGGTTTTTATAGGGAGAAAAGGTACATAACATTTAATGAAAGTGAAAGAGAGAGAAAGTTGGGAATTATAAGAGAGAAAAAGTAGGCAAAGAAGATAGAGAAAGAGGATGGTAGAGGGAGAGAGATCTCATTAAAAGAAGAAAGTGTGGGTATTACGTTAATGGAAAAAAAAGAAAAAGAGGGTATTAAATATTTTCTCATGTGGAAAGCAGAAGGAGAATAAGGAGAAGAAGCAGCAGAAGCGCAACGTAGCAGTAATAGTAGCAGAGGAGTAGGTACCGTACATTGCTTCGTGGAGGGGACAAGAATTATAACTGGAAAAAACTGCTCATGGGTCCACAAGTTTGTTGAACATCTATGAAATTATCAAAGGTTAAGAATGTGGGACCAAACTGAATCGGACGATTCACTTTCTGTCAAACTTGAAAATTTTGACGGCCAAACAAAATGGTACACACCAAAGTCCAAATTAAGTGACAAACACCACTTTCCGGCAGTATCATGTCATAACCAGCAAACTAAAATCAGCAGAGACGACGACGGGGGCTTAAACCCTAAAAGAGACTGATCTTACTTCTCCATGTGACCACGGGACTTGTTGGACCTAACAAGGTATCAAAGCATGCTTCACTCGTAAATTGTGTTTGTTAGTTTACGTATAACTAGCTAAACTTTAAAAAAGAGTTACAGTTTCACACATTAAGCTCATGTTTCAAATCCTTTCTCAGCCTTCCTTGCAAGCGCACGTTTGAAATTTCCTGGTTTCATATCTCTTTTATGTTTTATCTTTTGCCCTTGGTATCGGGCGTATGAATTCCCTCCAGGATTCCAATTCTGGGCGGTGATCGTGACACAACTGGTTGGATGGTATTATTTGGAAGCCGAGACATGACGTCTCTAGTGTGTTTGAACCAAACATGTAGGAAAATTCAGAAAAGGTTCACAAAATTAGTCTCCTTTCTGATGGAAAAAATGAACATAACTATATTCGATACGAGATTGCTGGAAATGGTCCAGAACTCCTGTCAAGATCATGACGCAGTGCTAAGGTAAAACCTAAACAGAATCTATTCTCAATCGTTACAGGTTTTCAAGTGGCATCGTTATTTGAAATGGATAAAAAGGAGTAATTGAAGCAAATAACGGATGGTTACAAGTCAGGACATTTCGTTCAGGTTTACAATTCAGGTTATCTATAGGTTCCCATCGCACCACCTCCCTATTGCTTGCAATTTGTAAGTGCATGGGGGCAAGTTGTCAGATTGTTGTTTGCCATATTCACCGGGAAGGGAATGCATGTGTGGATTGGTTAGTAAACTATGGATTGCATGTCTCTGGTGATTTTGAGAGTCTGTCACAACCGTAAAGAAGCTTAACTCCACTCCTTCGTGAGGATATAATTGAGGTGGCTATATTTTTATTTTTCCTCCTTTTTGTTTCGGCTTTTAGCCTCCCTTTTACCCAAAAAAAACGGACGAGCTTTAAATATCCTAAACAGGATGCAGCACAAGATAATTATTTTTTTGCTTGTCCAATATGATAAGAAATTGAAAAGGTTCAGACGTAAATGTAACATTTCTTGAGTTCCAAATAGCCCGGAAAATCTTTTTTTTTTAAATTACCTGACCATCATGTTAGATAAGATAATTTTTCAAGTTAAGTTACATACTCAATGCACAACACTCTTCGCTTTGTAGGAATCTAAAAGAAATCATAATTTATGTAGACTTTCTTTTATATTTTTATAAAGAGATTATTTCTGTGACTTTAAACTATAACCTTATGGTCACAAAGGAACAACTTTATTAATTGCTCCGAGGCTTACACTATTGTAACGGCGAAATGAAAATGGATTTCCTTCTTATTCATAAATTTTCCTTTCGATTTAGGTGGGACACTTAAAAGAGTACATGGGTTTCAAGAAGATAGAAGATGTTGGACGATGAATACCCTACTCGTTTTTACATTGTGATGTTACAAAATACCCTATTCATGCATATGCTTTATGATAATGGGAAATCAATAGGACTTTTGACATTTTCTTGTTCTCTAACAAGTTATTTGGTAAATAGGTGTGGAAGGAAGAAATGAAGTGTAGGTTCATATAGAGTTCTTTGAAAACGAGTCTACCTTGTGCTTTGTTTGTCTCTTCTTTTAGTAAAATTTGTATATTTTAAATAAATTATTTAATGAATAACAATTAAAATTATTATTTAATTTTAATTTAATTTAACATTTATAAGTATTATTATATCTAGATTCGTGATTTTGTTAAGATGTCCCTTGTCGCCTCCTTTGGATCCAATGTATTTTGGTCATTAACAGACAGGGAATGTCACACTTACCATTAATGTTTACATGTTTTTGCACTACCACAGATGACTTCAAGACGTGAAGGTTTGTTGCTTTAACTAATTATCGAGCAATTAGGGTGATTTCAAACATGTCTTAAATTTCTAAAATTGTCAAAATAACTGTTTTGCTACTCAAATGCAATAACATACCCATAAATATAAATGATGTTGAGAATGAGATAATAATAGACTTTGATGTATCAGCTACCCAACAAGTTATTTCCTCCGGCACCAGATCATCTGTGCTAAAAATGGTATTCCAATTCTGTTTCAGTTAATTTTAACTACTCATTTATGTGGGCCTTATATAAATATGTGTATGAGATTTAAGACAATAGGGTAGAAACTGGTTAACTTAAACAGAGGATCTGTTATCGTTTCCTTGACCCATAGAATAATCAAAATTTTATTAGCTTATAATTGTGAGAAAGTTTGTTTATTTATTAGTGTAAAAATAATAAGTGATTAAAAATTTCAACCGCTTCAGTCGATTCAATTTTAAAACTTTGAACCATCTAATTTTTTGGTTCATAACTTTTCGGTTCGATTTATTCTAATAACTCTTGTTGTTAAAAATTGAATAATTTATTAATTAGTTATTTAATTTTAGTAAATTAGTACATTCTTATAAAGTAAAATAAATCATTTAATTTTATTTAATAATTTTAAAATTTTTCAACATGTGAGGATAATTTCTTTCAATCATATTTCAAATTCTTTAATTTTATCTAATTTTTAGTCAGTTTTATGATGATTAATACCGGTCAAACCTTTTAAACCTTAAATTTTTGTCTTACCAATTTAAATTTCGGTCCGTTTTTTAAATATTGAAAATAATTGTATTAAAATCTAAAGAAATATAAATGCTTATTCTTAATTTTTACTCGTTAGTAAAATGAAATATCAATATACGGATAAAAACAATTTAAAAAAGTCAAATTAGTTTTAATTTTGTAGAAATTAACTTTTATTTAATGAAAATCACTTTTATTCAGTATCGTTTAAGCACAAACTAAAAATAATTAATTACTCATAATAATTTGTAAATTAAATATTTTAAATAGATTATTTAATAAAATATTAATCATTTTTATACTAAAATAAATTAAAAATTCTCAAAATAGGGTCACGCCACTTTAAATATAAAGGAGGCGTGAAAGCCAAAGAGGAAAATACAAAGTGGCCCTCTTAAGAGGGTCAAAACGACGAGAGATGAGGCAACGCGCACAAGGAGCAGTCGTGCCTATCACAGTAGCTAGGGTAAAGTGTTTCAACATATCATGTCAAAAAGGAGATGTGCGATTGATGGTGGGGGTTCGGGATTGGGCAAAAAATTCCCCGAGCTCCCGTCAGCTGAGGCGTCGCACGCCACTTTAAATATCTCTGGAAACAGCAAGCAAAACAATATCGTACGTGGCAAGGCCCCCACCTCCTTTTTGCTCATTACGAAGGAGATGAATCCCGATATGATAAATGATACTGATTAGTCGGCTACTAATTGATTACTGATTCTGCTCAGCATCAGGATTACATCAATTTCAAATTTTTTAGTAGTTTTAAGTTTTAACTTTCACACCGTCGCTAGAAGCGAGACGTCCGCTATTAATCCAACCAAGTAGTATGCCCAAGGGCTAGAGAATCATCAAGAAGAACTCCTCTTTCTCTTTTTTTAGTGACTCGAACTCAAGACCTCCTCTAAAAGAAAGCCTTAAGTGAAGAGTTGAAACCAATTAAGCCACTCCTATTTATCACCATTGTGATATGTCTTGATCATTACTATCCCTGCTACTGTTTACACTTTACAATTACAATTAGAACAATGCTTATTGTGGATGTCCATTTGGAAAATAACCTTTTCTTCTTTGTTTAACATCCCTCTTTTCTAGGATAATGTAAGATCCTATTTCCTTGATATGGAGAACTGATCTGAACCTCTTACGACGCCGCATTGGTTCGTCCATCCACTGCAAAAAAAGACCTGTTCTCTTCAAGAAAGTACTTCTGCTGCCAATGCTGAGCCCGATATGTTATGTTGCATCCAACCAAAGTGTACAAACATGTGGTGTTCCAGAAATGGACCATCACAGGTTTTTGTATGATTCATTTAACCAATCAGGTTGCCGTAACTTATCCTCGTTGGGACCAGCTTCAATTTCTTGGATTTTATGCACGTGTGTATTAACACTACGTCGTACATTTGATGATATATTAGCATGTTCCTGTGTTGTTTCACTCGTCTTGCCTTTTAAACATCTCACATTTTTGTCCTAACAAGAGCCATATACAACTTAATTGCTCAACTGTTCGATTGACCACCATTATTCCAAAACATGTCACGAGGCATGCATTGTCACGTAGAGGGTAGTCCAGGAGTATGCAACGAGTACTCCTGAATGGGAATAGGATTTACAATTAGTCACGATAATAGATACCAAGTTCTAGTTTGGCAATTGGTCCCATGAAACTAGGGTGCAGACATGAAGATATTGCCCTCTGATTACGGTAATAACACGTGATAGAAATGAGTTTGAGAACGTGGAAGATAAATTGGTCGGATCAGAAAAATAAAAGCGTACTTTATTTTGTAAAATCACACAAATTTCGATTTCTGTTAAAATTTGTAACAAGCCTACGGGCCAACACGAGAAGAAAAGTTATACTACATATAAGTTCAAGTAAGGTTTCATCATAAAGTCAATTGGCAATAAGTGAAGTAGCTTATTAGGCTTATATGTAAGTCTTCTTTCCTCTCTTTCTCTTATGTGGGACACTCATATATGGGTGTTCTTAACAATTTCATGTACTCTTACATAGTGGACAAATACACAAATCATATATTATATATTTGCAACTTTACAGCCTCGATTTGGAACACTTAAGTTCGGTGTAAAAAGAAAATAAACTTTGGTTAGTATCAATAATTAAAAAACTTATCAGTTTCGGCTATAAAAATTTTAAACTAATTAATTTTTTAGTTTAATTTTGAACTTTTCGGTTTAATTATATAATCTATAATTAGTATTTTTATTAATTCCCTCCTCAAATTTAAGATGACACAAGTGAAGCAAATTCATTGGACTGAATTCATAATAAAAATTGGTTCAAATCTAAGTTTGTTCATATACAACCCAGATATTATATCTCAACCCCAAGCTTATGGGAAGCTATTTGAGTCATTCTGGGAATCACCTATTCATCTTAGCCAAACTTTCATGATACTAATAAAAGGTTTTAAGGGACTGTTTGATTTTACTTATTGTAGTTTTCAGTTTTCGTTTTCAGTTTTTTAGTTTTATTTTTTTCAAACAAAAGCAAAAACCTGTTTAGTTGTTAATGTTAATATATTTATATTTTTATCACTGATAATAACTACATATTAGATAAAACTTAAAGATAAATTATTTTAAATTAAATAAGTTTATTTAATCTTTTATATAATATTTATTAACAAATTATTAATAAAATTATGTTATTTTAATAAAATAAATAATTTAAATTTAAAATTTTATTTATAAATTAATATTTATTTGAAATATATTTTAATTATTAAATCAAATTTTATTGGAATATTTATATATTTTAAATTTAATTATATTTATTAATAATTATTAAATTTTAATTACTTATAATTTGATTATAAAAATTAAATAAAATCAAATTATTTATAATTTTTATTGATAATTAATTTTATTTTATTAAATCTATAATCTTGAATCAAATTATTTATAATTTTTATTAATAATTAAATAATATATATTTAAATGATAGTGAATCAGATTATGAAAAAAAAAAAAAGAAACAAAAATTACTTTTTATAATTTTCATAATTTTTAAAAACGGGAAAAAACTAAAATAAGGAAAGAAACTAAAAATTTAAACTAATAAATTTTTTATTAAATTTAAAAATCAAAAACAAAAATAGAAACAATCACCCTGTATCAAAATCTCAATATATTATAAAAGAACCCATGCCTTGGCTGCTTATAAGGTGAGAGAAGGAACCAACATGATAATGAAATAGGTTTAAAAGAAAGAGACAGAGACAGGTACGATATGCAAATCTAAATTTTATGGAAGTATAACAAACTTGTCTTGCCTATGTGATTGTGAATACGTAAAGATCAAATATATGTAACCAATGGTCTCCGGATCTGAGTGCAACCATTTTCCCTGAAGTATGGGAAGAATTAAAGAAGTAAGTTGAGATTCAGGGATGAAGACAACTATATAAAATGAAAACCGAGAAGTAAGGGAAAGGGCACTGGAGCTCTTTAAATTAAGGGTCATACCACCTTTCTTCGTTGCATTGCATGATTGCTCCTGTTAATAAGGAGGTATTTAATTATTTATCAATGTTTTAAAAATTTAATCGGTCCAGTCTGTTTAACAATAAAAATTTTAAAATCATAACCAACTTTTCGGTTCAGTTTTTAACTTTTTTATTTGATTTAGTTTAATAATTTTTATAATTAAAAATTTATCAGTTTATTAACTAATTCATCAAATTTCACAAACTAATAAGTTTTCATAAACTAAAATAAAGTGATTAATTTTCATTTAACAGTTTTCTGTTTTAATTAAACTTTAAAATTTTTGATGAGTAAACGTAATCTTCTTCAATAGTTTATCAAATTATTTAATTTTATTCAATTTTAACCGATTTTATGACAGTTTAATATCGATTGAACCTTTTAAATCTTAAACTTCTCGTCTTATCAACTTAACTTTCAGTCCAATTTTTTTAAAATGAGACCATTTGTAATGTTTTGGCACTTTTATAAAGATAGTTATTAAGGGGGTGCTTGATTCAAATTGTGTAATAGTAACATGAATGAGAATGAATATAACGAGAAATGAGAATGGATATAATCATTATAATTAGGATAGTTGGTTATAACGAAAAAATGATTACCATTACTATTGATAGTGGGTGGTTTGTTAAAAATATTGAGAAATAAAAGTTTGTTTTACATCAAATTTTAATATATTTTAATTAGTTATATTCAATTGTTAAAAAAGAGAAAAAATATATATTTAATTAATTATATTATAATTAATTAATTAATTATATTTTAATTAAAAAAAAGAGAATGGGAAAAACTCATAACCTTCATTTCTTAACAATTAATATAATAGACTACGACCACCACCTAAAGTAGTTGGTGCTCAGTTCTGTTCCCCCTATTTTAGACACTTGAGGCAGTAAATCTCTAATCGGAGGTATCTTGTCAATCACAAAATGTGGTGTTGATCGGCCGATCCGAATTAAAAT
>JANZXP010000009.1:25900160-25914592 GCA_027576715.1 Erythroxylum flavicans
GGCCTTTGAACGCCGAAGTGAGACAGGACACGGGTCTGATGTTTTCTCACAGTCAATATATTTTGCCTTACTTGCAGAGAAGTTTCATATAGTCATATGTACCTGCAGAAAATTTTCCCTTTCGATCATACATTAAATCTTAAATACTTCTGATTGTAGAAATGATTTCAAGCGTGAGGGAGCTGGTCGGGGGAATTGGGGAACCCAAACTGATGAACTAGCTCAGTAAGCACAAGCTTCCTATTTATTTTATTCTCGTCATTATTTTTCTTACAATTGGGATTTGGTGTTCTTTGCTTGCTGAAAAAATTCATCTCTGATTATGGCGTTGGAACTATTGCGGATTAGGGTGACTGAGGAAGTTGCCAATGAGCCTGAGAAGGTTTTGGAAGGTGAGAAGGCTGTGGGGGAGGAGGAAACAGCCGATGGAAGTAAGGAGAACCTTGGCAATGAAACTAAAGAGAAGGAGCATGAAGACAAGGTGAATGCCTTCTCATGTTGAAGATAAACGCACTCGTTTACTCTTTACTTACAAAGATAGATGTTTTATAAAGACATACAATCTGGTCCTCTCATAGTTATTTGAAGTACCTGTAGCCTAATAATATCTGGTTTGTTCTTTAGGAGATGACTCTTGAAGAGTATGAAAAGCTACTCGAAGAGAAGAGAAAGGCCTTGCAGGCACTTAAGACTGAAGAAAGAAAGGTCGATGCTAAAGAATTTGAGTCCATGCAGCAGCTTTCAAGCAAGAAGGGCAATGATGACGTTTTTATAAAACTTGTAAAGATCAATTTTATCTTTTGATTTTGACCGTTAAATGTGTTAAGAGAAAATGGTTTTTGTCTTTCATTTTGCTAATTGTTCTTTGATGATGAAAGGGTTACAAGGATAAGCGCAAAGAAGCATCTGAGAAGGATGAGAAGGCTAAGAAGGTGTACAATTATAACTCTTTATAATCAATCATAAGAAACTTTCCTGAACTTTGCCATATATGGATAGCTCAGTTATTGTCTTAAGTCTTTATTCTGATTTCCTTCTCATGTGTTACAGTCGGTAAGCATTAATGACTTCTTAAAGCCAGTGGAAGGAGAAAGATACTATAGCCCGGGTGGTCGTGGTAGGGGCCGAGGAGGCCGAGGAGGGCGTAGTAGTGCAAGAGGAGAAGGGCGAGGAGGAGATTTAACGACCAATGTGACAGCAGTAGCCCCGTCCATTGAAGATCCTGGTCAGTTCCCAACCTTGGGTGGCAAGTGAAGTGAGATATACCGGAACCCCTTTTACTATCTTTACTACTACCGCCCTTATATTTTTGGTAAGAGTCAAATGACTTCAATAATTCGGTCGGTTCTTAAATTTTATATGTCGCTCCAATTATGTATATTTAGGTGTTCCATCTGTTCCAATGTGGTCTCCCTCTCCCAATGATTGCTATGCCACGCTATAGTGATATATATAGTGATCTGATCATTGGCGCTTATTAAACTATTTAGGCACTTCACTTATCTTTGCTCGGTTTCATTATCGAATATATGAAATGCTGATGTTGATCGGTTGATTAGTCTTATTTTGATTAGAAATCCGGTGGAGCAAAGTTTCGGTTCTTCGAGGTAGGAGCTTAATGGGCTCTTGGGTATTTGAACTTAAGGTATTTGAGATTGGTCTGGAAAAATATATGGGCTTTATAATTGGGCTGAAAACAATTTAATGTGTTAGCTTTTGGGGCAAAAATTATTTAACTGGCTTTCACTTGAGCAGGTCTATAAAATTTAATGGGATTTACTATGGGCCTTAAAATTGAATGGGCCTAAGTTTTTCTCGACTATAATGAGAACCTAATAAATGTATAATGGACCCCAAGTTGAGCCTAAATAATTTTAAAAGGGTTTGACTTAGGCCCAAGTTAATGGCATTCAATAATCCTTAACTTGGGCCTAAGTTTGCTTAATGGGCTTTAATGTGTACACAATTAATATATATTGGGTCCCAAAAATGGGCCATTTAGATGTAAGTAATGTTTAATAGGCTTTAATCAGGTTAGATTTGATTTAACGGGCTTTGATGTGGACCTAAGTTATTGTTTATTGGGCTTTAACTTATAGGTACATTTTGCTTAATGGACTTTATTATGGGCCTAAATAATGTTCAATGACCTAAGTTAATGATTAATAGGCTTAAATTGGGTCTAAATTTTACTTAATGGAATTAAATGCGGGCCTATTGGGTTATGTGATATTCTGGCTTAATATTGGACTAAAATAATGTTTAACGGGCTTCAATCTTTAATGAGCCTTATTAGAAGCCCATTAGTTAGATCCAAATACGTTTTGATTGCTTTAATGGGTCTAATCGAAGCCCATTAAGTAGGTTTAATATTGTGGTCTTTATTTTAGGCCTAAGTTAATGTTCAGTGGCCTTATGGGCCCGTGTTTTCTAATTTGAGTCTCAAATTTACTTAGTAGGCTTTGATATGGGTTTCCATTTATTAGGCGCAATAATTTTTATTCGGCTTTAACATATACTTAAATTCAGCTTTATAGGCCCCAGAACATGCTGAATGATTTTATAACTTGTTCATTGTTAATAGGTGCAACTTGGGCTGAATTAGTTTAATGAGATAGAATTTGTTCTCAGGCTCAACCCACTTATTTTATTTTGAAATAAACAATTTTGAAAACGTTGTTTCTGTAAAACTTTTGAGGACAATCAAAGCCTATATTTAAAGCCCAACTGGGCCCAAAGCTCGATCAAATCATAATGGGCTCACGCGTAATTGGAGTCTAATAACAGTTGCAAAACAATTGACACAACAAAAAATCTGCAAATGATAAGTATTAATTAACAAACAAAATTAGGGTAGGATATATGTTGGATTTCACGGCTTCGCCTCTTAAATTCCTTAGAGAAGGCAATGGCTCATGTATGCCTTCTTCGAAGGGTTTGTACTACATATGGATTATTCATCAATGTGTCTGACTACGGCAACATTGTTTATCATTATTGAAACATTCCTTCTCTCATGGTATACTGCAGATCCCAAACTGTTTGATCAGGAAAAGATGTTAAAGAAACGAAAAACAAGTTTAGTGCTCATTCCATCTTGCTCAACAGTATGTAAGAAATACAACACGATTGGGAACCAATGTCGGAAAACAAAAACAAAGTTCATTGGCAGGCACAAATGGTTAATTGGAAAATCAACCCTTTGAGTTATCCGGCGTTAAAGACATTTGTTTGTCAATAGAAGTGCAGAACAACTAGCAGAAGTGAATGTCATACAATCAACTTGATGCAATACCACAGAAAATAAGAAATACATGTATATTCGTGTAATTCCTATACTATAAATAGTCCCAGAACCCCAACAATAAATTTAATGGATCATCCTTTCATTGATTTGTCTAGAGAGCAAACTGACAACTATCTATCCACCAAAAATCATGACCAACATATTGAAAGCACAAGCACCAATAACTGCATGATCTGTGCCAATAAAAATCTTCAGAAAGTTTGAGCAAATGTTTCAAACTTGTTAACTACACAAAAAACCCACATGATAATCAATTTTTAAACCTGAACAGGATTAATGGGTCCAATTATAGTTCCATGTATAGGACAACATTTCTAATTGTGATTACCGACTCCGATAGTCGATATAGGATTGCCAGTTCAGATCATCTTTGTTCATGTCAATATAGCCAACTATATTAAGAAAGATGCGCAAGGACCCTGCAACCAGAATGTACTTATAATATGCAAAGTTACTTCAGAAAAAACAAAACAATGACCAGCTCAATGAGAAAAATATGGACTTAGGTTACTCTGTTTTTGCATATGATAGACATTAAAATGGTATGTTGATCACTTACGTCAAGACAAGGAATCAATTAACATCACGGCATGCTATGATTATAAAGCAATCTCATATAAAGAAAAGACAATCTGAATGTATATAAAGTTACGGAAACTTGAAGTACAACTAAACCAAAGACACACCAACTGAATGAAATTTGAAAACATAGCCCGTGGGTAAAACTATTTTTTTCGTCCAACTGTCGATTTTCTTCTTCGGTCACCAATCTAAGCCTTCTATTACAGTAAAAGATTTACAAGGATACCAAATCCAAGCACAAGAAAACAAGTCAAACAGAAATGAAATCTCAGTCATTCCCCGGACGTGATACAGACAAGCACATGCGATAGTAGCATGGCACAGAAGCATTTCAAGACTCATTTACTTGCTGGTCCAGAATCGAGAACGTTCATGGTGGTTTCTATGGTTTCTATTGCATCTGTGAAGAATTAAAGTTAGTGAAATAGTTAGCCAAACTGAAATTGTATTGTCCTCACTCAAATCCTCAAACTCGGAGTAAATTAAATTCTCTATTTGACAATATTTATCAACCACCAAAGAAAACCAAATCGATAATGCCATGTATGTATCTACGCAAAAAAAAGTTGTTTGTCCACAATAGGCAGTAACAGAAATTACCAAGCATAATAAATCTTAATCAAATTGATCCATAAGAAAACTTCAAATCCTAGGGTTTACGATCCAAATCATTACTTAAGTATCAGATTCATCGTTTACTAGGTAGTAACCGTCAATAGAGATAGTTGAGTATAATAAATCTTAATCAAATTTTTTTGAAAAACTAAAAAATTAGATTGATAGATTAAAGTTGAAGATCAACATTAGGAGACTAGTAGTAATCTCCTTAGTCTCCTACAATAAAAACAACATACTATACAATACAAACAAACCAATTAGAACAATAACGTAGCAAGAAGATACAACACCGTTGCTTATCCAAGGCAAGTCGATTGTAAAAGATGTAAGACCTCTCGCATCTACATATCGAAGATGCTAGTGTTTCCAAGTTTGGGCTACGAGGGCAGAGATAATCCAAAGACTTCTCGGCTTGCTTCCATGTTCATATTAACAATATGACAGCCAACTGCGTAAGTAACACAGTATATCTTCACCAAGATAGTCCACAAAAATAATCAACTAAAGATATCATTTATACTTCATCTCCATGGAAAGATTGGATTGGATGTTGCGTGCTAAGATACATTTCCTTATTTATGCTAGTCGTTAAATGCCCTATTCTTGGTATTTGGAATTTTTCTTTTTCTTCCTAGCTAATTTCCTTTTTGCAGTATCCTCTGCTACTAAATCTAGACTGCTTTCTTGAGGAGAACCTATTTTCTGTTTTACATTCTGAGAGCTAGTATTCCTAATCCCCTGACTTACCACACCGCAATCACTGAAATTTACTGTTGTTGGTCGTTTTTTATACTCCAACCTATCCTTAGAAATCTCATTTTGCCCAACAGGTGCTAATGAAGTCAACATGTTGGCCCAATCCATCTGACAATGCTCTAGATATTGTGAAGTGAAGTGATGCTCTTCATTTTCCAGACCATCGCAATCCACTTCAATAGCACTGCGAACAACATTCTTCAATCCATTTGCTTGAACTATTTCCTTACCAATAGCAACTTCACCATCCACACCTTCCTTACTAATTACATCTTCTACACTACGACTATTTTTAACAGCCCCAACAGGGACTATATCAGGTACTACACCAACAACATCAACCATAGAACATTCAATCGCATCAAAACCACCATTAACAGCATCCACATTACCACTAAGAAGAATATCTCCCTTCACTAAGGGTATATTTGCCTCCAACATCTGCTCCTTCATAATTGATTTTTGCTTCAAATTCTTGCCCCCTAACTCCATCTCCTTGCTAATATGGCTATGAACCACTAACATAGGGGAGTCAACTACTTCCCCTTTGGATGCCTCTGCTTCACCAAATTTTATAATTTCTGAATGATTCTCTGTTTTAAACTTATTCTCCATCGTTTGCCATGTTTTCTTCCCTGCTGTTGGCTTCCAGGGGTAAGAAATATTAACCTCAGATTTTACCAATTCACCATTCTCGCCTAACTTCATTATAGGCAATAGATCAGGGAGTATCGTGTCCCTCCTCACTTCAATACAGATTTTGGCATAACACACACGTTCCATGTTGGCTGTTTGAACATCCATGCTAATCGGTTTACCTAGAGAGCTCGCTAGGAAACTCAAGCCATCCACACTCCAAAATTCTAACGGAACGTTATGAAATTGGACCCATAAAGGGATTTCTGTTTTACCTTTGTTAAAATCGAATCCAGGTCTCCATCTTTGAATGAATAATGGCTCCCAACTAACAAGCCACGGCCCCTGTTCCAGTATTTCTGAAATGTTGCTTTCAGAGTTGAACTTGAAGATGAATGAGTCATCATCCCAAAGCATGACTTTCTCTAAGCCTTTCTTCCCCCACTGAGCCTTTGCCCAATCCTTCACAACTGAAAAAGCTATTCGCTTACTCCAGAATACCCCAACCAACGTAGAAGCCCAAAAATTAGCTCCTACTTTAAGGAGTTCCATGGGAGGGGTTAAAATTCCATCCTTCGTGACATTTTGGAAGTGTCGCAGGGCACCCCGATTGCACTGAATCTGAGGCCTGGATTTCCATGCTCCCACACTGCACTTCACGCTCACCGTATCTGTTTGCAAGTTGGTTGACACATCCGTATGAGTCGAAGCCTTACGCACCTCTGTTGGGGGCGCATTAGGATGCCTCTTCGGGGGGCCTCGAAGAACTTCAATACTGAGAGCTGGGAATTCGTCTTTAGAGAGGGAGGTATCCACATTCTCCATAGACGACGGAGGAGCTCCCTCCACCGAGACGAAAGTTACAGTCACCGTGGAGTTGCTACAGAGCTCGCGTGAGTCGTAGCATTGAGGCGGGTCGTTAGATCCGGAGGTGGGGATCTCTCACTCACGCCCACACCTCTCGCACCTCGCTCCTAGACCTCGGCTTTTTCCCAGCCGCCACCCGCGCACAAACTGTTGCTCCCTTTAGAACTGGGTCGTCACGCCTCTTGAAGCTCGCAGATCTCGCTTAAGAAAACTCCAAATCCTACTGCTTAGAATACAAATCATTACTTAAGTATCAGAGTCATCGTTATAAAACATATAATATGTCCTGAGTATTAGCTAGCGGCCTCGTAATGCGGCGATCCAAGCCCTAACTACTGTATGTGAATCTAAGAGGATATTCATATAGGTGCGAAAATATGTACGGAAGGAGCTAGAAGAAGCTGAAACTTACTATGAGGAAGGCATGGAAGCACTATCGCTGTAGGAGGCATTGGCACCGGGGTGCGATATCTCTCCGGCTAGGTTACACTAGCAAATCTCCCCAATTACCGCCGGTAAGAACTCTCAGTCAGAGGTAAACAGAGATGAAAAAAACTGAAAAAGAAAATAACGACAAAGATCGGAGATATGTGATGGACGGGGTAGTTCTCGGAGAGATCTGATCTCAAAACGACATTTGCTAGAGAGAGAGGGATACAGAAGGTTCCTGTAAGTAACTAGAAGAAGCTAGTGTATTCACTTCAAAATTGAAGTATTCACTTTGAGCGCGAAATAGAAAAGAGTAACATAGGGATGTGGACCCTTTCAAAAGAAAACACATAGGGATGTGGTCGGGTCGGGCATAAAACTTTGTAGAAGCCCACATCTTCCATCTTCTCGAAACAACTTAAAAGTCATCTTCTTCAATTTTTTAGTTAAAAATTTTTTAAAATAACTTTGGGTAACAAAGATTACTTTTAAGTATATACAAGTATTTCATATACATACCATATACAAAAACGTTATTATAAAAAGAGTTATTTTCAATTTCAGCGCTTCCAATTTTTTTTGTTTAATTTTTAATTTTTTAATTTAATGTATTTTAATAACTGATCAATTTATTAATTAGTCGATTAATTTTTATAAATTTATAAATTCTTATAAACTAAAATTAACCAATTATTTTGTATTTAACAACCTAATTTTTAATTAAACTTTTAATTATTCGATATGTAAATAAAAAGTCTTTTAATTGTAATTAAAATTATTTAATTTTATTTAATCTTTAGTCAATTTTATGATGACCTAATATCAGTCGAACTTTTTAAATCTTAAACTTATTTTACCGATTTAATTTCCGATTCAATTTTTAAGTGTTTAACATATATACAATATACAAACATTATTTAGATTCAAATATATACACATATTTAATATATATACGATATACAAATCTAAATTTATTTTTGAATCTTTCATGTATACAAATTTACGTAATTTATACGTTATTTAATAATTTATACAATTCGTATTTGAAAGGTAATAAAGGCAATATTAATATTAAAAATTGAATAATTATATAACTAACTAACGTCTTCGATCATTTGCTTGGTAAAAATGTGTTTACAAGTTGAGACTAATCATTTCAACAGATATAATCTATTTTTCATTTGAAAACTCACCAAAAAGGTAATTTAGCTTGAGCTGGCTAAAATTACTTGAGAAGTTTAACCAAATCTAGTTAAAAGCTCTTCTCAAATGTACCATACAACATCACACATGAAAATAAGAAGGCTGTCCAACTTCATTAAAATGAATGGGTAACAGATGCAACAATACTACTAAACATATATATTACCATTTCTAATTTGTACAAGACCCATATTCAAGTTAAAGATCATAATCTTCTTGCAGCAGTTTCAGGACCATATTATGACGAAGGTCTAGCAGAAATACGGGTTCAACTTCAAGGAAATTATGGAAAGTAAATATCTCACAGGCCATATGACAATTAGTAGGTTTTCTTTCACTTTGCATTAAGAGCAGCATCCACTCTTCTGACCAACAGGCTGTCCTCTGATTTGCACTGTTGGAGTTCTCGCATTGTTCATGGCTGGTTGACTCGCCATTCTGTATGAATAGTAGAAAAGGCAAAAGATTAACACTATGAATAGTCTTGTGATTTATAGTTTAACAAAAAAATTGCAAACCAACTTCAAGGATCAACATTTGGTACGTTAACGAACTTTATTTTATGCCATACCATACCAACCAATATGGATGAATTACACATGCGACAATCATGTATGAAATCATCAGTACATTCTCTTAGTTTAGGGTTCAAATTGATCAGTCTCAATCATCATGGTAAATGATGACGGAACTTTTAGTACCAATAAAAGCAAATTATGTCTACATTCTCAATTGATGTTAAACCAATTTTCCAGAAGGTCATATTGCACCCACCTGCGCAAAATCCTCTGTTTACTTTAGGATTGAGACTGCAATCTCTTGATAAATTAGCCACATTCCAGTTAAAACCTAGTCAAACTAGAACCTCTCTTATGACTTAATAGATTTATTCTCTCCAAACTAAGGGGATACTTAAACCGTTGGAATATTTCTATCAGAAAGAAACTGGGGTCTAGTCCTTCATTTGATGCCGATCATAGACCAGGAAAGGTTGCCTTTATTTCATGAAGTCAAAGGGAATAGAAAAGATGCTACTGAGTCAATCTCCATGGTCCACTAAGGCATGTCCACTTATTAACTGTGGGGTCTAATAAGTATTGAATTATATATTTTGTATATTTTTTCGTAGCCATATAGAAATGGGATCATACCTATCCTTGATTGAAGATGCCATAGCCATGAAAGCTTGTTCTACATTAGTAGCATCTTTTGCACTAGTTTCCATGAAAGGAATGCCTATCTCATCGGCTAATGCCTACTCAGGAATACAAGAAATAACAATTAGGAGGCAGGAAAAAAAATTGAACCAATGAGGCACTTGCCACAAATAGTTATACAATATGAGAAAACTTGGCTATACCTTCCCTGCTTCATATGATACAACTTTATTTGCAGTGAGATCACACTTGTTGCCAACCAAAAGTTTGTTGACATTTTCACTAGCATAACGATCAATTTCACTCAGCCATTGTTTCACATTATTGAAACTTTCCTGGTCAGTCACATCATAAACAATCTACAACAGGAACCACCAAAGAAGATGCCTTTTATGATGACAATCAATAATGTTAAACTAGAAAAGGAAGCTACAGAAGTGAGAAACATTACTATGATGCCATGTGCGCCACGATAGTAACTACTGGTGATTGTTCTAAATCGTTCTTGTCCAGCAGTGTCCCACTGCAAGGAAACAAAATGGAAGTCAAGCACTTACTCATGATGGATGACGATACATTTAATGCAGCATCCAAAATACATATATACATTAAGGAAAGGGGAAAAAAAATCATACAATTTGAAGTTTGATAGTCTTCCCATCTTGCTCCACTGTACGTATTTTCTACCAAAAAAAGAAATGAAAATAATTTCAAGGGGCAAATAGAAAACATTTTAGAGAAAGATAAACCAATGTTGGTGGCATCAATAGCAGTTACTTACAAAATCAACGCCTATGGTGCTTATGTAACTCTCAATGTATGAGTCATCCTGCATTAAATGCACTAATGAGGTTATCAAGTCTAAAACAATTAGCTCTTTAGAGAGAACTTGACATACAATCAACATCAATCACTAATAAGCAAGCATATGTATACAAGTCTTGGTAACTATTCAAAGATATTACCCATTTTAAAAATGCCTTTACATGTTAGTTAATGGATCATGTCTGAGACTAAATTGGAATTTTAATCATTTAGATAAGATCACTTCCTAGTAGAAAGCAAAGCAAGAGACAGGAAATTAATTAGCCATGTCAATGAAATTCAATATCAGTATCTGCTTCGATCGTACAGCAAATCTTAGAAGAAGACATGATTTGCCAACACCAGAATCTCCAATGAGAAGAAGCTTGAACAGATAATCACTGCAAAATTGAGCAAGGAAAGCGTCAAGCGGATGGTATTTGTTTGGATCATATATATCCAATATGCATCCAAAAAGCATATACACATCATCATAGCCTATCAATATGAAAATGTCAACCAGCTAATGACATTTTACAGATTGTTAACTTTCTTCTTCAGTCATCATTCTAAACCATTTTATAAGATGAAAATTATGTTGCAGTTGATGAATCATAACCAGAATTGCCATCTCAACTATGCAGAAGCTAGATTGTAGAATAAGCTTCTCCTAGAGAAGAGTCCACAGAGTAAAAATTAGCAAGTGTAAAGTAGCAGCATAGTAAACAAATTTTCGGGCTGAGAAACCTCACATTCAACAAATCTTATCAGCAATTTATTGTTTCTGAATGTATTAAGAAGACAAAAATCCTCGAAGGCCTGTACTGCAGAATCAATTACTTTATTATCCAAAAGATAACCTTCTGACTTCATCCATATCAAATTCTTCACCCATAATTCAAACATAATAATCGAAAACCAGCGAATGGTCATAGAAACCATCTATCATAACGAAATAGGTATCAAAAGTTGACCGTGACACAAAAATTAGCTTACCCACTCTGGCCAATAAACGTCAACAAAGTAGAATGAATTTCAACTCAATCAAATAGATCTAAACCAAAACTCAAGGTTTTAGGGTTTACGAACCAAATCAAGCATCCAATCAACTACTAGGTACAATTCATCGCCACAAAAAGGCATCTCAGGTCCTAAACCATCAATAAAGCGGTCTCGTAACGCGGCGTTCGAAGCCCTAACTATGTTAAGTGCATTGAAAGCATATTTACAAGCTTCTATATAGATCATACTAAAAACATAAGTTGGAACTTACTACTCGGTAGTCATGGTAGCAAGATAATATTAGAAGGTGTATGTCTCGGTGTAGACGTCGGCGTCGGTGACGGTGCCGGAGTGTAATATCTCTCCGGCGATATTATGCCCGGTGACTCCCAAATTATCGCGGCAAAAAACTAGCCAAGAGAGATCGAAGTAAATGACTAACACAACGACGTTGCAAAAGCGGAATGTAAAAGGAGAACGAAACGACAATTGAAAGAGTATAAATAGTCTGCGTGTAGAGAACTTACATTGGCCCAAGTCGGATCGAAAATCCATTCTAGAAACTTCCAGCTGTTATATCAAAACTTCTATCTATTAAAATTAGCTATTATTAATAATTAATATTATTATTAGTGGTAAGATTTGAGACATAAAACAAAAAGGTTTTTTTATTCTATTTATTTATCCGATTATTTTTATTTTATTTACATATTTTTTAAGTATCAGTTTTACATATCTTCTCTTTTAACTTATATCATTTTTTTTTCATTGTTACATTTACATATAGTTTTACTAGAAACAGCCTCTCTATTTTGTAGGGGTAAGGCTGCGTATTATTAGACCTCTTCAAAACTCGTTTTATTGCGAAATTTCGGACTGAGTGTGACGATAATGATTATCTAGTGTAACACAATATACGATTAAACATATAAATAATTGGTTAAATAAAAATAAAAATTACAATTATTAGAGTTGAAGTTAAACTTGGATTTAAAATGGTCTTTGAATCCAATCAATGATTAAAAAATCAAAATCGATTTAATTGATCCAATTTCTTCAATAGATAAAGATAGTATCCTTCTTCAATCATAATTTAAGTACTTCAATTTCATTCGATCTTTATTATATACTAGTTTTGACAGTTTAATACTAATTAAATATTTTAAATTTTAAATATTTTATTTTGTTGATTAAATTTTCAGTTTAAGATTTTATGACAATAACAATAACAACATTCTTGGTAAAAATCTCCCTGAGGTATAGAGTTTGGAGAGCTCTAATAGCACGCATTCTTACTTCTAACTAAATTTGAGATTCTAAAGTTGAAATTTATATTTTATTAAACTCGTATTTAATTCAAATTTTAGTGAAATCGGGATGTATTCCTGAGCTTGAAGTTGACCTTTTTGTGCGAAGCCTACTATATAAAGATATATATATTGGACATAAGGAAATAAACAAGTCACCGTTTCAAGGAACATTTACCAAACTCGAGAGAGTCAATCTTGATGTAACCTCAGTAAGTTAGCAGCAAAGAGAATATCTAATTTCCACAATGATTAGGTAAAGGGAGAAGAACCACCAATTGACAGCTACGTTACTTTAAATAATTAGGTACTATCATAAAACATGGCTACATACTGCTTGTTTCTTTCAATTATTATTTTCTCAGTTCTCACGAACACGAGCTGTATATGTAATGCACAACCTGTCACAGCCACCCTTACACCTTCAAATTTCTCTCGACTTCCTGTCCTGTACCATTACTGAAGGCTTGTCGAAATGGCTATTGCAACTGCACTTCTAATTCTTGTGCTGGCCACTCCGGCGGCCGTTTGCGCGGCGAAGCACACGGTGGGTGAAAGTACTGGCTGGACCCAGTTTGGTGATTACTGTTGAGTTTTTAGTTCCTTTGTTGTCTCATATTAGTTGGAGACAATAATTGAAGAAAGGTTCTTGACTATATAGGGAGGGTGTTACCTCCTTAGTTAAAGCACCAATCAAAGTCAAAGATTTGTATGACAAAATTGACTCTAGTTAAATTCTTCCTTTGAGGTGAGAGTTGGAAGATTTATTTTGGGTATTTCTTTGTGAGTGTATTGGTGTATTGAGATATTGGGTAAGAGGAAAAATTGTGTGATTGTAAGAATTTTTCACATAGTGGATTTTCTTCTCGGTGCCCGTGGTTTTTTCTCCGGTTTGGGAGTTTCCACGTAAATTTCTTGTGTTGTTATTATTTCTCTATTTTCTGTTATTTTTACTATAAAATATCCTTGGGTGTGAGTTTGGGAGGTGTAAATTCCCAACAATTGGTATCAGAGCCAAGGTGTGTTTTTTCTTAGAATTCTGAGTATACTCTGTGGTCGCAGTTTTGACTGATCTTTCACATCAGAAAAGAGTTTTTTGAGAAAGGTTCATTTGGTGCGGTGAAGCTTTGATGTGGTAGTATGGAAGTACATGTCTAGGAAAATTCTGGCTAAGGAAAGACTTGGTATTTAAGTATGTCCGTTGTGACCCACCTCTCTTTCCTGGGAACTTACCTGATGTACTGTTCATTTCTACGGTAAAATTTATCAAAGAAGAAGAGCACAGAAAAAATGTTAGGAAATAGGGCTTCAAATCCTATCAAATTTGAGGTCGAAAATTCGACGGGAGAATCAATTTTAGCTTGTGGCAAGTGCAAGTTAGGGATATTTTGATTCAGTTGGGGTTACACAAGGCATTGAAAGGAAGACAAATCCTTGATATCAGCACTACTATTATTGATACTGGCAAAACGGCTAGTACGGACAAATCTAGTATGAGCGATGAAGATTAGGAGGATCTGGATTTGAGAGCGGCAAGTGGGATACGACTGTGTTTGGCTAAGAATGTCCTTGCGAATGTGCATGGAATATCTATGGAAAAGGAGCTCTGGAAATAGCTCGAGGAGTTGTATCAAACAAAGGGTGTCTCAAATCGAGTATACCTGAAGGAGCAGTTTCACACACTGCGGATGAGGGAAGGTCCTAAAATTTTAGATCATTTAAGTGTTCTCAATGGGATTGTCTCTGAACTGGAGGCAATTGGAG
>JANZXP010000009.1:25919226-25951987 GCA_027576715.1 Erythroxylum flavicans
TACTAAATATATATTTTCTTATTATAATGCATGTAAAACAATAATTATAATCCATAAATAAAGAAGTTAAAGTTCACATGTCTATCCAAATAAAACCATTAGGGCAATCATTAGCTTCAGCATCATCAGAGAACAGTTTCAAGAATTGGTAAAGTTCTAGCAAGTGGAAATTCATCAGCAGCTAAAGATCACCTGAGCAAGTGCTTGTATTCCGTTGCAATGTGTGAAAATGATTATGTGAACAACTACTTCAAGCCAAAGTTTTACTCTACAAGCGAAAAATACACTCCTGAACAATGCCTCAGTAGTCAGTCCTCATTCAAGAATATGAACTGCAATTACGGGTATGTGTGATGAAAATCACGTTATTCTCCATTAACCCATACACAGAACCAACAAAGCAGAAAAGATGGGAAGAATCGAAGAAGAGAAGTCTGAAGGCGACGAGGAGAGGTGTCTCGAAAGTTCTAAGCAGAGACAAAGCAAATGACAAAGTTTAAAACACAAGCCAATGCACTGCCGTTTCAACCACGTGTGAAAGACTCAAATACGAAGCACTGTCATATTCAGCACCACTTGAAGCAAGTCAAAGAAGCATCGTTTTATTACCTGATAAAGAAGATAAAAACGCAGCTTCACACCCAAAGCCAAAACGCACAGCAGCAGAATGAAGAGTAAGTAAGTCACGTGGAAGACACATGACAGTCACCTTGTAAACAAACACCGCCGAGACACTCCCTTCATCAGCTATAAAAGACGCAACTCAATGTATCAGTGAACAACACAACATACACTTCAATTTTCTGTTCATTGTAATCAATCATCTGTGAGTGAAAATACGGAGTGAGAAAAATACCAGAGAGTGCTAGAGTACTTACCGGTGAGTACTAGGAGAGTTGGAAAACTCTTGCAAGTGTTTTAGAAAACACTCATCTCTGTACAAGTTCTCATCATATTCTTTTCATACTAGTGAAAATAACCACATCAGTGGGAACCTTGGATGTAGATAGCATTAAAGCTATCGAACCAAGTAAAAATCTCTGTGTTCTTTACTTTTCAGCAATTTCAGTTCCTACAAGATTAACAAGCTTTATTAGTTTTGTGTCAAGAAATCAGCAGTACAACATAAATAACCCAACAATTACACTACATCATTTTGTCTGTCTTAGGTTGTTCCTAGGAATTCTCGAGTTTTACCAAATCATTCATATCTTTTCACCTTCTGATTGATTCTATGAACATGGACTGGGAACAGAGAACAACTTCATGATCTGGGGTTTGACTACTTTGATAGGTTTCACAAGTATGTAATAAAGTGGTATCCGCATTCCATAGAGTGGTTGATTGATGGGAAGATTGTAAGGAAAGTGGAGAGGAAGGATGGTAAGACTTTCCCTAGGATACCAATGTTCTTGTATGCTTCTGTTTCGGAACGGGATCCTCTGTCCAATTTTATGGTATCTTATTCTGTCTCGTGAATCTCAACCATTCATTTATGCGGGTCCTGTATTTATTTATACGGGACCCACGCGAGAACCACATAAATAAATAGCTGAGATTTAAGGGATATAATAAAACACCATAAAACTGGACAGAGGATCTGGACTCCTCTGTTTCGGATGCAAGCTACATTGATGATGGGAAGTGTATAAGACCTTACGTTGGGTGTGATTCACCTTATAATGTTTCTCTATATGGATATTCGTGTTTCTGTTGGGACTTCAGTTGAGTGCTCTTGTGATTTCCGATTTGCTGGAAACCTTGTAATGTCTGTTTCTGATATGGTTTGCCTTTGTTCCAACTGTCCGTGTGATCAATCTAAGTAGTTGTGACATTTTTTTACAAGAACATTTGAGTTCTTGTTTCTTCTTTTTGTGAATAAATCGAATTTGTTTTAGCATTTGATCTTGGGATTGTAACTTTGTTATGCTTAATGATCCAAAGTTTGGTGTCTTTTGTGCATAAAGAAGAACTTTGAGGTCACCGTTCACAATGATGATGATCAAGACATGATTTGCAGTGAGTATGACTCAAAGATATGGAGACCAAATCGAATAGATGGGGTTTAATTTAGGGTTTTCAATTTCAGAACAAGGCAATTTAGTTAAACAGCTTAATAAATTTTAATTAGATAGTTTAATTAAGTCTTATTCTTAGGTTATGTTTGGTTAGATGTAATATTTTTAACAGAATATAATGGTTTATAGTGGAATAACATGTAAATAGATGTAATATTAGAAAATTGTTGTTTGGTAGGGATGAAATAGTTCATAATGTAATATAATAAAATGTTGTTCAAAAGAAGAATTTATAATGTAATAAAATAAAAAGTTGTTTATCATTTTACATTTTATCATAAACTCCTAAAATTAAAGGTTTTTTATTTTTACTATTTAGGTTGAAATGAGATGTAATATGAACCATGCTCTTCTATCTCATTCTATTCCATTTCATTATAAACTCTCTTTCCAAACGATTGAATAATATTACATTTCACTAATAAACCCCCAACTAAACATAGTCTAAGTGTTTAAGATTTCTATCTTATATGAAAAGTCAATTTAGCAACGTTAATGAAAATACTAACATCGGGTTATAATTGAAAAAATAGAAATTTGAGTATTCAATTGCTACTTTTTTAAGTTCGAACTATAATTGTAAAATTAAGTAAAGTTTGAGATTTTTCTGTAATTAACCTTAGAATTTATTTCTTAATTTTGAATTATTAATTTGTTAAATATATAAAAAGTTATAAATAATTTAATGAATGTCCTTAATAATTTAATTAAAAATGACGGCTATGCGTTGTATTAATATAAAGAAAACAAAAAATAAATATGAGATCATTAATTTAATAATTTAGCATCATAACATAAAGTTATCTTCAGAAGTTGTGATAGGATGGGTTAAGTTTGGGTCCATCTGAACTCGAGCTTTCTTGCACTAACTCAAATTTAGTTGAATTTAGATGCTTTTAAAGAAACCAAATCAAACCTGAGCTTTCTTGCACTAACTCAAGTTTAGTTGAATTTAGACGCTTTGAAAGAGACTAAGGTTGCGCTTGGACTTGACGTACAGTAGGCATAAGTATATTATCCACATTAATTTTTAAACGCAGTCATATGTTTAAATTTATGGGCGAACAATCGAATGTTGGAGAAAAGTGCGATACTACTGCAGAAATCGATAAGCAGAAAGAGGGATGCAGTAGGAAAGTACCTCTACAGTAGAAATTCTACTTTCCATTAATAACCTTATGATAAATATTATTTTCCATTATACCCTCAACTAATATAAAGTAAGTTTAACATATTTATAATTTATATTTATATGACTAATAATATATTTTTATGAAATATTTTATTTATTAAATTTATTGTATTTATATTTTCTTATTTTAATTTAATATTTTCTTATTTATAATTTTAAATTTATATCACTAATAATATATATTTTTATGAAATATTTTATCAACTAAATTTATTTTATTTATATTTTCTTATTTTAATTTAATAATTTAATATTTATAATTTTAAATTTATATGACTAATAATATATTTTTTAATTATTTATACAATAATTAATAGTTTATTAAATTAATGAGCTTTTTAGTCATTATATATCTTTTCAACAATTACAAACAAACTTGCCAAATACCTATTTTCACGTTTCAGCAGTTACCAAAACAGTAATTCCAAACACGTAAATATTTATTGAGAATAAGTACTTATCATTTCAGTAGGTTGATTTCAGTAGGTTATCAACCGCTACCACTCTCCCAAACCAAGCCTAAATCAAAGTCTAATTACATATATTTTTTAATTTTTAAAAATAAAAAACTATCGTATGAGTTCAAATCCAATCTAAAGTACAAAATTTTTAGGAAGAAAAGAAACCAAACTCGTTAACTCAAACCAAACTCGTTAGCTTGGTTGAATTGGACTAACTCGGACAAACTTCGTCAATCGAATACTTACTTAAAGCGGAAATCTTCTTCCTTAAAGTGAAAATCTTTCTGTTTTGGGAATAAAAATATTCTTTGTATCTTTTATGGGAAGTTCTGTGTCCTCTAGGAAAGCGATTTTGGCTTCTATATATATGTATACATGCCCAAGTAGCCGTTCTATCACTAAAACTCAGAAACCAACATCCCCATTACAAGTATGGTTCCAACAGTTCACTCAAACTACGAGTATCTCAATGCCCACCATCCTGCTTCTTCTGGTTATGTAAGTTACTCAATTTAGTTTCATGCATATATGATTTTGCGGTTTAGTCATGGCGGTATTCACGTTCTTTAATGGCTGCTGCAGGAAACTGGCCAAAGGAAGAGGTCTGTTGGTAGTAGTAAAGTGCCGAGAAAGGATAACTTCATCAGTAAGATAAGGAGGGATGACAAAGCCACCAAAATTAGCAGCTTTTTGAAGAGACAGCCTACACTGTTCAAGAAAGCAAACGAGCTCCAGAAGTTGTGTGGAGTCTCTGTTTCGATAGTGATTTACTCCCATGACGGAACTCTCTACACATGGCCTGAGAACGAAGAACAAGTGAGGAGTTCCATAAGCATGTTCAAAGGAATTGAACCCAAGAACAAGCGTAAGCTTACGTTGATGGACACTTTAGTAGAGAAGAAGAGGAGATTGGAGAAGAAGAAGAGAAAAGTTGTGGCGAACAAGTTTCAGGAACTGACCAAGTGGCTTGAGGGATTATCAGAAGATGCTTTGAAAGAATCAATAGGTTACTTGGAAAAGAAGCTCATGGATTTTAAGGAGAAGCTAGAAAATAATTCTGATGGTACCAATCTGGTTTCTGGTCAGATCTTGGAGAACCAGAAGGTCGAAGGTAATGACATTAACATCAATCTTCAAGACGCTTGGGACGCAATAAGACGAGATGCAATTGGTACTAGTAATCTTTATTGGAGTGAGAGCCCTTTTAGTCAGTTCGATTAGAAGAATCAATAACAATGGATCTCGAAATAGAAATAGAGTTTCACTACTTCTATATACAAGGCTTAGAGATGCTTCTGTATGTTGTTACATGTTGTTAGTATTTAAAACTTGACTAGACAGTTGTCTCAAAGACATAAAACAATTGTCTCGAAGACATAAAACGGCAAGGTTTTATATATAAAAAGGCTTCATAACCCCAAAACAGGCAAATCTTTATATTGGACTTCATTACAATCCGTCATCTCTCTTAAGTATTATACGTATTATTTTGAGAGTAACACAATATATGATTAAACATATAAATAATAGGTTAAATAAAAAAATTGAGTTCATAAGAGTTCAAATTAAACATAGATTCGATAGGGTCTTTGAATTTAATTAAATCTTTAATCAACGATCAAAAAGTCAAATAGATTCAGTTGATCCAACCGTTGAAAACTTGAATCATTTAATTTATCATTTCGATTTATTTTAATGACTCTTATATTAAAAAAGGCTAATTATGAAAAAACTCAAATTTTTGTCAATTTTTTAATTATAGGTCGAACTTTACAAAGTAACAATAAAATGCAAAAAATTTCAATTTTTCTTAATTCTAGCTTAAACTTCAAAAAGTGACAATAAGATACTCAAATTTTTAATTTTTTTCAATTATAGCCCGACGTTATCTGTTGTTCTCCTGATATCGTCAACCTTTTGTTTTCTTTTTGTTATTTTGATGTTCCAAACTACTTTCGCATTACAACGTTCTACGCCAGTAAGCTTTTCATTTTTAGTTCGTTCTTTTGATGCCCTTAATGTGAGAACGTCAGGGTTGTGAACTCTAAACATCGAAGGGTGAAGGCGTCGAGAGAACAAATTGAAAAGGAAGAGAAAAACTTAAATCAAAGTGTAAGGTCGTTGGAGCTACGTAATCTGATATAGGTCATTTTAAACAATGACATTGTTTTAGTTACACGATTAAACGACGTCATTTCATTAATCTTCATTTATTGTGTTAATTTTGGCTGACGTATATTAATAGTTAAAGATTTTTAAATACATAGTAAATCACGTCAGCAAACTTAACGAAAAAAACTAAGGTCATATTAGAATTGAAAAAAGCTGAAAGTTTGAGCATTTTATTGCTAATTTTTGAAATTCGGGCTAGAATTGAAAAAAATTGGAAGTGTGGGTATTTTATTGTTACTTTTTGAACTTCAGGTTATAATTCAAATTTTGACGAAAATTTGAATTTTTTTTTATAATTGACTCTATTAAAAATCGATCGATGTATTAATTAGTAGGTCGATTTTTGCAAACTAACTGTTTTTTATAAATCATAACAAACTAATTAGTTTTTATTTGATATTCTCTAGTAAAGATAGTCTTTTTCTTTAATTCTATTTTAAGTTTTTAAATCTTATTCAATTTTTATTGTATACCAATTTTATGATGGTCTAATATTAGATAAACCTTTAAACTTTTTATCTTTTCAATGTGATTTTAAAAACATTATATTAAACTGGTTAGATCAAATTGAACTCAACTCAATGTAATGTTATTCTTTATTAACATATTAAAATCATAAATGATAATTTATTTTATAAAAAAGAAAAGGATATTAGTATTCAACCCACTTACATAATTGCCCTCGTTTCTTGCAATGCTTTGATTTGGAATCTTAGTAGAGCAACCAACACATGTATACTTTTCTTAGTATAAATTTCAGTACCCAACAACCCAGCCTGACTGTTCATGTGCTCAAAGTCAATCAAATAGGTGACAAGACAATCATTGTGCTTCATATAACCAACACCTTTTTTTTTTTTTTTGGGTGAAGATGACCAACACAATTTTAAATGATGCAAAGCTTGTGAAAGTGGGTATGCTTTTTTTTTTTAGAACAAACAGACTCGTAATTGATATCTTTTAAATGCTTAATAAGTAAAATTTTGAATTGACATAATAATTTGTAAATTATGTTAATTGAATATTTCGTATTAGACAAGTCCTGTATGACAAACTCGATTGAGAGAGTGTAAATAGGAAAATTCAAAAATGGGATCTTTTAATCTCATGTCCTTCTACTCTACCAACTCGATCAATATCTAAGGACAAAAAAGTGGGTATGATGCTTCTTATGAATGTATAATTAGGTGGCATTTGTAACGGCCAAGTAATGGATCTTGAATAGCATGACTTCTCACTATTATATGAGTCAAAGATCACAAATGAGAAGCAATTTATAACGAGAGGCTAATTTGTTCTTTTCGAGGTGGAACAATATTAATTTGACTTTATAATTTTTGTTGGTCCAACCTAATCTTTAATTAGTTGCTAAAAATTTAATATAATCCGACTCTTTTAACTCAATTCGATTCGATTTAAAAAATAATTTGGAGTAAAACAATTTTAAATTTATATAAGTAATAATATATTTTTATAAAATATTTTATTTATTAAATTTATTTATTTATATTTTCTGATTTAATTTAATATTTTATACATTTATAATTTTAAATTTAAATGACTAATAATATATTTTTAATTATTTATACAACAATTAATAATTTATTAAATCAATGAGTTTTTTAGTCATTTTATCTTTTTTCAGCAACTGCAACTGTACTTGCCAAACACCTATTTTCACATTTTAGCAGTTATCAAAATAGCAATCCCAAACACATAAATACTTATTGAGTATTTATCATTTCAGCAGGTTATCGACCGCTACCACTCCTCTAAACTATGTCTTAGTTTAACGAGTCATAACCTAATGAAAATTTTGTTAATACGTAAAATTTAAAGAGGTATAATAGTAAATAATTTTATCGTTAACTAATAGAGAAGCTGTTAAGTCAGATGCTGAAAGAATATCTAATTTCCACAATGATTAGGTAAAGGGAGAAGAACCACCAATTAACAGCTACATTACCTTACATAATTAGGTACTAACATAAAACAAATAATGGACTTTGGCTACCTACTGCTTCTCTCTTTCAATTATAAATTTCTCAGTTCTTACGAACACGAGCTGTCTATATAAGACACACTCTGTCACAGCCCATTCGTGACACTTAATTACATTTTCAAAATTCTGTCGACTTCCTGTCCTATATCATTAGTGAAGGCTTGTCCAAATGGCTATTGCAACTGCCCTTCTAATTCTTGCGCTGGCCACTCCGGCGGCGGTTTTCGCGGCGGAGCACACGGTGGGTGGAAGTACTGGTTGGACCCAGCTCGGTGATTATTCCACTTGGGCCTCTGGTGAAAAGTTCAATATTGGCGATACTCTTGGTAAGCTAAATTCTATTTGGTAACGATTAATGAATGAGCAACAAAAAGCTTACGAGGTTCAAGAAACGGAGTTTCATGGGATGTAACTCATAAGGGTAACTCTTAAAATCTCGAACAGACATTGACTAATGATTTGGTTTTGAATCTTACAGTGTTCAACTACGACGGCAACTCCCACCAGGTGGCGGAAGTATCAAAGAGCGACTACGACGGTTGCAGTTCGAGCAACGCAATCCAGACGTACAAGGACGGAGCCACGACAATAACCTTGTCCAAGGCTGGTCCGATGTACTTCATTTGTCCAGCCTTTGGTCACTGCAGTGGAGGCATGAAGCTATCCATCAACGTAGAGTCAGCAACCACCGCTCCGACCACCTCCCCAAGTACTCCGGCCGCCACTACTGCCCCTTCTTCTCCAACTGATTCTTCGGCTACTCCGACCTCCACCACCACCAGCACCCCTACTAGTACTACTCCAACAGTTTCGTCGACTACTCCGGCCAGCGGTTCACCACCAACACGTTCCACCAGCACAGTCTCACAACCTACAGGTTACAATGGAGCTGCTGGAGTTTGGAGTAGCATGAACGTTTTGGTGCTTGGTTCGATGCTTGTCTTAGGAACATTGGTTGGATTTATGGGCTAGCGAAGAGGCAGTGCTTATATATTGTTGGTTTGTTTGTATTTTAATTGTGTGATCCATTGTCTATGCCATTACCAAAGCATGTTGAATAATCATTAGATTTGAAGGAGAGCTATGGACCAATGTTCTGCAATTACAGCCATAATCGATAGGAACCGGATGAATTCAGATTGGAATCGTTGTAATCTAATCTAAATTTAATTTAAAGTTAATTAAATTTATATTATATAACTTATGTTTAAGAATTGAGTTACTAAATATGAACTTATTTTATACGGATATGAAAATAATGAGCTCCTGTCAAAAATAGGATTGACTACGGATTCGAACCATGCCCTAAATAACCTAGTGTTTACGATGTCTCCGTCAAAAGGGTGGCCTAATGTGTAAGCGCAGCCTGTCGACCAATTTGCGATGTCTCCGTCGTTGATGCTCGTCAAGCAGGGCAAGTGGATTGGCCAGGGTTTTCTTCAGCTAATAATACCTTAATCTCGAAGTCTTTAGAGTTTAAATATTTTGAAAGGATTTAAATTTAAACTTAAACTTACAACAATATTGTATTAGATTAAAGGATCCAACCGTTTTGACTCGTTAATTTTATGTCAAACTCTGATTTCTTAATATTTTTAATAATTATAATCTTAATTAGTGTCTCCTTTCATTTTTTACTAAAAGAAGTATTAAAAAAGATAAATATTTAATAAAATATTATCAAAAAATTATATGATAGTTATCAAATTATAAAATCCAATTACAAGAATTCTCATTGGCCCCGTTTAGTTGTTAGCAGGTCAGTTAAAAAAATAGTTGGTTAAATAAATTTAGTTGATTGATCTTATTAATCAATTATTTTAGTGTTTGGTAGCTGATTGAGTTAATTGATTGAACCCAACCAGCTAATTTTTAAAAAGTTCAAGAAGGGTAGTATTTTTATTTTAGTTGAATGAGTAAATGACATAAATACTCTTCATTCCCAAGCGCCAGTTACTGCAGGACAGTTTGTATTGTGCTTTCTTTAGGTGTATGCCTCTTATCACCTTTCAACATGGCCTCCTCCCATTGGTTCTTAAGTTTCACTAATTTGACAACTTTCTTTAGTCAGTCTTTATTATTTTGCCGAGTCCTACGGTGAGTATACGCCTATTTTGTTATAAATCACATTGATTCAGTACAATTAGTAAAGTACAAAGTAATAAATCATACAAATTTATTATTATTATATTTTTAATAGATATATAAACTTAATTTTATAAAATTAAATTTTTATGAAAATATTCAAAGAAATATTAAAAATATAATACTCATATTATTATATATATTTTTAAAGTCATATTTTTATAAGTCATTTTATGTATAAATAGTTAATACTAAACAGTTAATTTACTAAACATCTCTAACAATAAAGTAATGCAATTTATTGGTTAAATCAGCTGATAGAATCAGCTAACAACTAAATACAATCAGCTGTAAGGTTCATTATTTACTCATGTCGTTTCTTTCTATCATCCTATGAAATGGCGTGATATTCTTGTCGTTTTAAGTGACACCCACTAAATTGTATAATTATATTAAGTAAAACCGAAGAAATCTAAAGCCCCTTTGGGCTCTGAGGTCGGCGTAATTAGGCTAAAACTGCCGCCTAAGGCCTTTTACATTGCTTGCGAAGAGGCAAATCTGCAAAATTTGGCAACTGAACATGGCGATGGAAGAAGCCAGTGAAGAGTTCTACCTGAGATACTACGTGGGTCACAAGGGTAAATTTGGACACGAGTTTCTGGAGTTCGAGTTCAGGCCTGATGGGAAGCTCCGTTACGCCAACAACTCCAACTACAAGAACGACACCATGATTCGGAAGGAGGTCTTCCTCACTCCGGCAGTCCTCAAAGAGTGCCGCCGCATCATCTACGAGAGCGAGGTTCTTGATTTTCTGTCTCTTAGGGAATTTTTTTAACATTTGTTTTTGTTGTGGTTCAGAAAGATTTGAAAATTGGAAATCCTGACAGCTTTTAGATTCTGAAATCCCCTTGCAGTTTGACCTAGAAAGAAAAAGATCTTTTTATGTGTTGTGTAAGCAGTGAATATGCAAGTGCTTATACTACTTGTGATTAATTACGGGTGAAAATTGTTGGTTTGCATAGATTATGAAGGAAGATGATAACAACTGGCCAGAGCCTGACCGAGTTGGGCGTCAGGAGCTGGAGATTGTTATGGGTAACGAGCATATTTCATTCACTACTTCGAAGATTGGATCACTTGTTGATGTTCAGAGTAGTAGAGATCCTGAAGGCCTTCGCATCTTCTATTATCTTGTTCAGGTTTGTTTCTTTCCCGAGTTCTTATGCTTGTAAAGATGAACTTTTGTGCAATTGAAACAGTATTGTGTGCTTACTTTGTAGAAGCTACCGTATGATTACTTAGAATGGTGCTCAGAATTTGATAATACCATAAACCATGTGAGATTAATGGAGGCATTCTGAGAACACAAACCTGGAAAGTTTACTTATGAAAGCAAGTAGGAGGGATAGCGAACTTAATGTTAGATATTGCTCTAGTTTTTGAGACATTGGAACTAAAACTAAGGATCTTCTCCAAATTATTTTATGGTTGGTTCCCTATTGACTAGGGTAAGAGGGTTGAGGCTGGTTCCTTACTGTATGTGATTGCAGGATTTGAAGTGCTTTGTCTTCTCCCTCATCTCTCTTCACTTCAAGATCAAGCCTATCTAAAAGCCACCATCTTGTCAACTACACAGCTTGTAATCATCTGTCAGGATTTAGTAACTCGTATGAGCGTCTGGGATTAGAGATTCTCTGAGGCTTTGTATGAATTTATGGGCATTACTATCTCTGGGATTAGAGATTGATTCTATGGATTGGAAGGTATTGGTCTTGAATGTCCCATAGTTTTTTTATCTGTGTGTCAAAACCCTTGCTTCTTTCTTTATATATCCAAACTTTGGGAGAAAAAAGATGCTTATTATAAGTTCTCCTTCATCTGCGGTTCTGCATTTTGGAAATCATGATATAGGGTATGTGTAAGTGTGGCTTGAAATGCATCTATATGCTAGAAGTTGCTAGAGACAAATTTTGTGTCAATCTCTGCGTAATGGGCACCGAAAGTGCTAAGATTCTGTAAAAAAAAAATGTATATACGAGTGGTCCAAAAGGAAGGAAAAGAAGTTTGTACTGGGAGTGGATCAGACCACCTTCTCTTCACCTCAGTTTTCCACCTGACTTCCTTGAGCTTCCCGTATCCTTGTCTGAATATCAGCGAACTCCATTGCAAAGGATACCCACCTTGTCGACAAGCCAAAGGACAGTGTTATCCTACATGTCTACTCTCTTCTTCTCTGAAGTACAATGCAACTCTCAGGCAAGCTTCTCTTCTTTAAGGTCTCTGGACATAGGTTATCATATGGAGCACCACCACTGTCTTTGACTACCATCTCCTCGTGAAGTACTGATACCGGCATAGCACTCACGTTAAACATCTGCCAAGGTCCAGCCAGCTGTGGTGGCTTGGTTCGTTTCCTCTGATAAAATGACTTCAATCTGTATTGTAAGAGGTACGAAATTAGTTGCACAAAATGAGGATGAAATGTGATGTAAATTCAAGATTCCTTGTTTGATCTCAAATTCCTTATAACAAAGTATACGCACATACTCCATGTACAATCCAACATGTTCATTGCTACTTATATATTACCATTAAATAGGGCTTGGTTTC
This sequence comes from Erythroxylum flavicans, assembly GCA_027576715.1. Lineage (NCBI taxonomy): Eukaryota > Viridiplantae > Streptophyta > Magnoliopsida > Malpighiales > Erythroxylaceae > Erythroxylum > Erythroxylum flavicans. Next base: position 25,931,827 of record JANZXP010000009.1, read on the forward strand.
GGAAGTTTTGAACCAATAAAAAAGGATTCGAGGGTTTGGTGAAAACCCAACTTTGGATTGGTGGTTAAGGACTTGCAGAGATGAATACATTGTGATTGCATCTTTAAAGAACGGAGAAAATGAGATCTGACCTGAGGGTAAAGATGAATCTTATTGGTGGGAAATGGCAGACTTCACTAGTTAAGGGCACGAAAGCCGTGTTATTCCTTAACTTGGCCCAATACTAACTTGTGTGTCCTCTACACGCTAAGTTAGTGCAAATGGCTGGTGGAACTTCGTTTATTGGCCCGAGAAAAGCTTTAATCAATTGGTCTTATAGGGCGAAAAAACTTCAACTTCATACAATTTAATTAAAAAAGAGGTATGGTAATTCATTTTTATTCTTTAAATATCATATGACCATTCTTTATTAAAATAAGAGGTTGCTGTTAAGCAAAAACAAGCTTTAGCCAGGTCGAACCTGGGCAAGGGCAGACAGGGTTTATGCTCAAGCTCGTCCTCATGCCCATGACATATCTTCTTCTTTGGCTTTTAGTCATTGATGTTCTTCAATTCGAAGTGCCTTTAAAAAAGCTTCTTGTTATGCATATGACAGTAAATTTACCTAAGTTTTTTTTTTTGGAAAATAATTTTGGGTTTAACTTATAATAAACTGCTTACTACAAATTAGGCTCTCAAAAGCTTTTTGGGTTCTAACTTTTAACATTCCTTTCTTATCTTATCTTGCCTCTTTAACAAAGTGTGGATAACATACTTTCCACCACTAACTCCACTCATGCACTTCGAGCTGTCAAATATAGCGAAAGCGCAAAGCATTGCCACTTACCCGTTACTTGGCCAAGAGATCGACTGTGCCATTAAGTCTGTGTCATTCGATCTTCGTCCGTTACTTGGAAGAATCCAATTACTAAACTTTGGAGGTGGTGGCAACATCATGCCTCTTTTTGACAAGTTACTCATTGGATTGGAGGTTAACGCGTATTGACCATTACTAAAAGTGAGTGCTTCCAATGTACAAACAGGCATGCCACCAACAACAGAGGAGTCGATAACTAGGCTGCACGTTGGATTTTTTTTTATATTATTATCGTTTGAAACGTACGGAATCACATTTTGATGCAATAATTCATAAATTAGGTATTTAAAAATTATTTATTTAATTAATAATTTATGTTAAGATAATTCATTAATATTAATAAATTTAAAATATTTTAATATCCATCAAATGTATATATATTAAAAATGTTAAATAAATCACTATTATAATTTTAATTTGCAGTTATCAAAATCAATTATCTTATATAAATTAAACACTGTTTTCAAATTTGACTTCAACTTGAAATTTGATTCTCATTGAACCTTATTCACTCATTTGAGTATCCCTAATAGAAATATCATTTATTAAAGATTAAATCTTCTGTTTCGGTTATAATGTTAGTATCATATTTCATAAAATATCATTTGTATATTTACGTAAATTTTATATAAATATATAAATAAATTTTAATAAAATAAGATAGAAGATTTGACGTGTACTTATTAGAAAAAGCAGTTTATTGATAGATACGACATGGACACGGCATCTAAGTTTGACAAAATCTATGCCGAGAATTGGTATCTTATTGTTATTCTCATTCCCTTAATATGTTGTGTTAAAGTACCGATACCTGATGGAATTCTCGTGCCCTCTTGGAAAACCAAGCACGACCTGTCGAGGATATTAATATCATTAAACAATTGCGTACGATAGCGAGATCCCATTTTTTTAGTTTTAAGTCTATTAAAATGTACAGACGAATTGATTGGTTGGGGCAGAGGCAGACAACTCGGCTCTTCGGTCCAAACTATATCACATTGTCTTCTGGTAATTTGTTTCTCGAGAGGCTGAGTCTTGAAGAAATCGACAAAGTTATTAATTAGGAATTATAAGATTAGAGGTTCATGTCATAGAAACAGTCTCTTCATAAAAATATAAAGAGAAAGTTGTGTACAATATAACCCTCTCTAGACTCTCACAAAGAGAACAATCTTGTACATAGAAAATATCACTTAGTCCTCTATATGTAATGTTAAAATAAAGTATTGAGTGTGTTAGAATTTTTAATATGGTTAGACTTTATAGCTCATTAATAATAATTGAGCTTGAGTCAATTATTACTAAAATGACTAGAACTAATCAGTTGAATAATTGACCCTTATTACTTATAAATCTTTTAACAGTTTCATATTTAGTCAATATGAGATACTCTAAAACTCCCTCTCGAGTGCAACTAAGATTGGACATCTAGTCATTTGAAATAGACGCAGCAGTAACCCAACCATGCTGCTAGGATTGGATATCCAGATAGACAATCGAAAAATTAATAATCCGGACGAAACCTACTCTGATTCCATATTATAATTTTTAATATAGGTAGAGTGTAAAGTCAATTAATAATAATTGAGCTTGGGCAACTATTGCCAAAATAACTATAATTAGTTATTTAATAGTTGACCCTTACTATTTATAAACCTTTTAATAATTTCATATTTAATCAATATAAAATACTTTAACTGAGTGCACGAATTAATGCATAAATTACATGATTTAGGTAAATTATTTATAAGTCAATTTAAATTTCAAATTAAGTTAATAGTCGTAACTAGTTGGTAAATAAAACAACAACAACAATAACAACATTTCAATAAAAATTTGGCCAAAAGTACATTTTGAACCTTAACTTTTATAATAAAATATAACTTGAATACAAACATTTTAAAGCTAATTGAAATATAACATTTTTAAAATGTTTAAAACAAATCTTAAAGGGAAGAAAATTTTGACAAAGTTAACTTTCCATCAATTAAATGTCATGTCCATGCTGACATGAGATTATTTTCGTATTTTGAAAATAGAAAGTAGGCCTTGTTGTTACATAATTAATTTTTTAATTAACTTAAAAATGAGTTTCACAATCACGTGATAGTGAGATTTGTTGTTTATACATTTCAGACGGTAGGTTTTGTTTGCCATATGACAATAAAGCCACAGTTATATATTTCAGACAATGGGTCAGACAAAAATAATATCACGTTAATATTGACATGACGTTTAATTCATGAAGAGTTAAATTCATTAAATTTTCCATTCACTTAGGACATGTTTAGAATGTTTTAAAAACATTGAGTTTCAATTTAACGTTTCGAAATTTTAAGGTTTGTTCAATAATTTTTTTATAAACGTTGAGGTTCAAAATATATTCTTAAACTAAAAATTTCATTAAGATGCAGAATTTAAAAGTACTCAACCTTACCCTTAATTAATATAAAAGTTGTCTGTGATAGACTTGTAAAAATAATTAATTGGTAAATATAAATTTATAAAAAATTAAAACTTATTTTTGAATTATTATGTGCATCTTAATAAATTTTATCAAAAGAAAAAATAAAAATTAAACACAAAATATAATATGTTCTTCTTAATATGAAAAAAAGAAAAGAAAAAAGGAATACAATAATATAAATTTACTAATCATGTTCACTTTTTCGAGCCGTCATTAAAGCACATCAAATCCTCTGTTTCACTTATTTTGTTTCATCCATTTTTATTAAATTTCATCTAGATATTTATGTGAAGCCATTTATTTTGCTTCAACTATTTTTATTAAATCTCATATATATATTTATGTAGGGTTCACATAAATATGTAGATGAGATTTAATAAAATACGATAAGAACACCATAATCGGTACAAAAAATCCAATCCCTGATCGAATACAAAGAATCTAAAATAGACCCACGATGTCAAAAGATAATTACCTTTCACATCCTTGATTTAACTTAGCATCTCATTGTGTAAAATGATAGGTGTAAAAAGCTATTTGTCTTTCATCAATCATAATGTCATACGATTAGAAGGTCTTCGTTAATACGGGTCATATCTCCTATTTTTTATATGGTATTTTTATCTGTTAAATATTATTAATACATTTATATAAACTCCACTTAAATATATAGATATGATTTAATAAAAAAACGTTGGAACAAAAAATTTGAAGTACATTAATATATCATGTAAAATGCTACAAATGATAATTTTGTTCTGGTAACGTTGATGTTAATTAACAAATTTAAAACATGATGTATACAATTCCAACTATAAATCATTCATAAAAGAATGTTTACTCTTAAAAGGGGCATAATACTTGGTCGAATCAAGCATGAATTCTAGAAATGGTAATAGCGGATTGAGTCATGTTTGAATTTTAGAAGTCAAATCGACTCGACGTGGAAGGTTGAATAGTTTAAAAATATTTAAAATGATAAAATTAAATCTAGTCAATTAATTTTAATTCTGACTGGGTCAGACAACGTTTCGTCGTCTAATCTTAAAACAACTAACGAACTGCTAGATTAGGGATATTCTGTAGGTGAAGCCACGTTTAAGCAAAATAAGGATTTCCCCTCTTTTTTTTTTTTTGGAAGAATTTGCACTTTATTTTTCAAATACGCATTAAGTAAAATTTAAGATTGACGTAATAACTTACATATTACATTAATTAGGTACTTGACATTAGGTAAGCCATATACGATAAACTAGATCGAGGGAATATAGATAAAGGAATTTAAACACAAAATTTTTTAATTTTATGCCCCCTCACTCCGTCAACTCGATCACCCTTATAAGATCCGATAGACTTAATAAAACCTATCTTTTAATAATAAGAGCTAAAATTAAAAGATTTAAGATTTTAAAATTTTAATACTTAAAATTAAATAAAAATTTAAAATTTTAATTATGATTTATTAGTATAATATTTTTATTCTATTTTCTTTTAATTTATTCTCTAGTAAAAAAATGACGACTTTTAAAAAGAAAAGGAAGTCATTCAAGTTATTTTTTCTAACGAGGCTCCGGTTTTCTTTTAAGTTATTTTTTCCATCGAGACCTTGTTTCGAGGGTTTGACGAGTCATTTACTTAAAATGAACCTTTTCTATAGTGCATCTCTCTTGAATTTTTTCAGTTATGCAATATTTTTTAATTAAAAAAGATTATTAAATTAAATAAATCGTACGGCTAAAAAATTTTATAATTAAAAGGTTAAATGAAATAGGTTTTTTTATCGTCGAATAAAATAAAAATATTTATTTCAATCGTAAAAAAAGAAAACAAAGATGACCCATGCGCCTGGACCATTGCCCTAACTTGGACTTATTCTGTCATAGACGAAGGAGTACAAACGACGTCGTTGTCGTGGGACCTCGCTTAAATGAACTCCATCCGTCACTCCCTTGGACCCCGCTTGTCAACAACCCATGTGAATTTTTTCCCCGCTTACGCAAGGACAAATCCGTCATTTCGTTATTTCCCGCTGTTTTTAAATCAAGAAAAAACGAATAAAATGGATCAGTTTAATTAATTTTGATTAGTTAATTAAATTATTTATTTAACTACAGTTAAGATTCGCTTAATACTTAATTATTATTTATTAGGTACATAATTGTAGTTTATCTTGGTGATTAACGATAATCTCATCGTGCTAAACAAAGCCCTCAAATGAACACCTCCAAAGGTAACAGTGACTAAAAAGGAAGAAGAAGAAGAAGAAGAAAGAGAGAGAGGGAGAGAGCGATGCTCTCTGTAATTTCTTATGGACATGGAGTGATGCCATCAGATCTTTAAAACTTTTCCTAATTTCTTGGAAATTTCTCCTTCGAGTCTTCTCTGCTTTTGCATTACTTTTTCAACTAGTCTCTTTCGGTCTTTGGAGAATCACTTGCTCTTTAGTCAGGCTCCGGTTAATTGAAATAGAATCTCTCGTTATCTGCATAGATTGTGGCATCTCGAGTTCCGAGTAACTTCTTGCTGGTTGCCGACCCCTTTCGGAGCAGATTCGTGCCGCATTTTGTATTCTTAAGTTTTAGAGCACAAGTTCTTGGCTGTTTTTGAATCTGCACAAGTGTTCTGAACAATTTTTTCGTCGAGTTTTGGTTAGGTTTTGTTGCTTCGCGATCGTTTTGAGTGGTGGATTGTGGAAGCTGGGTACGGCTCCTTCAAATGTTGAAACGGATTTAAAGAATTGAGAGAAATAGGTAAGTATAATGGATGACAGAGGAGGGTCATTTGTAGCTGTCAGGAGAATATCTCAAGGTATTGAGCGAGGCAACAATACCTGCCATTCAAGTTCTGGTAATTTATTCACTATTCTGCCATGTTCTGTTCTCTTTTTCTTATTTTTTTTCTTTTATCTAAACAATTCTGATTTTTCTCACTTGGTTCAAGTCTACTTTTTCTGTGTCTAGAAATTTACTTTTCTCGTTTCCTCCAGAACTCACTACGATACTGTTCTGAAGCACGTAATGGTTTTTCTTTTTATTTTCACGAAAATTCTGTTCTGTGATGTATGATAAAGTCACTAGTGGTTAGGTTTGATTACCATCAAAACCCTCGATAGCTCCATGTTTGCTGAGGTAATGTTTTGGTACGTAACAGTTAATCATAATTTGATCATATTATTAATCATCGCCCGCTGATTTCGGATCTAAACTGAACGTTTTGGTTGGTTGTATTGGTGTGTTATTTTTGCCCATTTGGTTAACACCACAATTTCTACGAGAGACTCATGATGTTTTTGGCTTACTCTTTTGAACTTCTATCTTCGAAATTTTCATATCTCTAACTGGAGAACAGCACCTATCCTTTTGTTGCCTTGTAACGTGAGTTGGCATTGAAATCGTGTCATTAACGGAATATTTATTTTCTTACAGCTGAGGTTGTGGCAGGATCAGCAGCATGGCTTGGACGTGGTCTCTCTTGTGTTTGCGCGCAGGGAAGAGACAATGATGCCCGTCCATCCTTTGATTTGACACCTGCCCAGGTATTGTTTCTTCATAAAGCCTTTGTTTTTGTTTCCATTAAGAGTGCCAATGATATTGGGCAAAGTAGCTGATGAGGATATTTCTTTATACCTTCCCAGGTAAGATTTTAATGTACTGTTTGAGGATCATAATCGTCACGAACCAGATTTGTTAGGTTTTGTATTGCATTATGATAGTTCAAGATCTCGAACTGTTTTGATTCTTACTGTCCTATACTGTTTTGTTGATTTCAGGAGGAATGCTTGCAGCGATTGCAAAGCAGGATGGATGTTGCATATGATAGTTCAATCCCCGAGCACCAGGTAGACAATCCTCAGAGGTCCAATTAACCCTTTGGTTGTGATGCAAAATTTTGGCAGTGAATGGAAATAAATTGCTTATTTGGAGGGTAGCAGGCTCTCAGTTTCAAATCTTATATCTAGCGTGCGTTATTCCAGGAAGCTTTAAAGGTTTTGTGGAATGCTGCCTTTCCTGAAGAAGAACTTCGAAGTTTAATATCTGAGCAGTGGAAGGAAATGGGTTGGCAAGGAAAAGATCCATCAACAGATTTTAGGTAGACTGAATAATTCCACATAGTTCTGGCCTATTTTTATCTTCATCTCTTCTTTTCCACCATTTGTTCCGCATGTTGTTTTGATGATATTTGGATTTCTTTTACAGGGGTGGTGGTTTTATATCATTGGAGAACTTGTTGTTTTTTGCTAGGAATTTCCCGGTGTGTCATCTTTTTCAACTTTTTCATAATCCGTGTACTTTAAGGGCTATCATCACTCTTCATGAATGATGACCTAGAAAATGGAGTTGAACGTTTGACGCTTTTAATTTTCCCATCTGAACTGAATGTTTTTATAGTTTCTGCACTATGCTCTTCATGTTTTAGTACGAGTAAAGATCCATCCATTCAACCCTTCTGTTTTTTTGAGCAGCATTCTTTTACTGTTAGGGCTTCTACATAATCCATTCGAAATAGGATTCGTAATTGCATGCCATCTTTTGCATGGTTCAATTAATGCACATATAGCGGCATGAACTTCAACAGTACTTGTCCCATCGGAGGTTAATGTCCTAAATATTAAGTGACAGGACATGAACCTATCAGTTGGTCTGCTATTGCATTAACTCTTCATTATTTGCAACATCTGTTCTGCATATTTATGATAAGATTTAGTCCTAATGCCAAAATAAGGTTCATCGGTGTGCTATGTCGTCTTGGAGCAGTAGTCATCTTATATCTTTTGCAATGCAGAAATCCTTTCAGGATCTTCTTAGAAAACGAGAAGGTGATCGTTCAGTGTGGGAATACCCCTTTGCTGTTGCGGGTGTGAATATCACCTTCATGCTCATTCAAATGCTTGATCTTGAAGCAGGTTATCTTCTAAATCAGCAGGAATTCCTTGATTCTCATAGTTACCGAAATCACCATACTTCCAACACACATCTCGATTTCCATTTATTTTTCATTTGATACCAATGCCAATGGAAAAGGCATTTAATCACTTGAGAACATTTTGTGTTATTTTATCTATTTAATTCATGTTTAAGCAAACAGGAACAGAAAGTTCCTTTTTAGTTCTGGAGACTAATTTTATGCTTTAACGTTACAGTCAAACCACGCACAATAGTTGGAGCAATTTTCTTGAAATTACTAACAGGTAATGTTGACAATCTCAATTGCTTGGATTTGTCTTGCCTATTGATTACGCTGATAATCTCGGTGATTCCACTTCAAAATGTCTGGTCACTTGTATTTGGTTTTTGCCTTTCAGAGAATGAATCAGCTTTTGATCTTCTCTACTGTACCACTTTCAAGCTGATGGACCATCTATGGCTTACGATGCGTGCTTCGTACATGGACTTTAATGTACGTTCTCATATCTCATGAACTTCCTTGTAAATGAATGAAAATGTATCCTTCAGAAATGGTCTTTGAATTGCTTTTCTAGCACAATATTTTGCAAGTCGACTTCTGAATGATTGTTGATAACTAGCAATCTTGTATTGAATGGAAAGATCAACGTTTCACGGATGCAAATGTCTTTATATCTTCATGGTATATTCATTTGTTCACTTCTCAAATTGTTCCCTTCAACAGACTGTAATGAAAGCCACGAGACGTCAACTCGAAAAAGAGCTCTTGTTTGAAGATGTAACACGGTTAGAAGATCTGCCATCTTACAGTCTTCTTGCTCGTTAGTATAGAGTTGGAGATTTCACTGTCTCGTAACAGCTTTATAACAAGGGTAAGGTTTTCTTCTTTTTGGGGTCTCTGATGACTAAATGTGTGCTTCCTTGTTATAAGTTGACCTGAAGCCATGTCAGTGAACTCCTTATTCTCAGGAAAGAATGTGACCGATTGTTGAGTTGTCCGAGTTTGTTATACCAGAAAAAGGAACGCAGAAACTTACCTCGCGAATTGTAAGAGTGAAACCACTTAATAGAAAGTTGTGATTGAGTTTAGGTTCTTTCTTGCTAAAGACCACGACGTTCTTACTTGTATGCTTAAAGATTATGAAATTGTTTACTTGCAACACTAATTGAGATTTGATTCAAATACAATAGTACTTGCCTGTGATTTTCCTCTTACTAATGCAGACTTCAATTACACCTTTTTATGATTTACATGGACACTTATTACAACCTTTCAATTCAAACGACTGAACAATTAAAAAAGCACAATATCTGAATTGGATTATTTGAACAACGGCGCATCCGTGTCCTACTGTTCAATGTTTACAAAACCCATCTGGTTCAAGTATATAAGCACTAATAACAACACTCAAGCTGATGAAGCGTAACTTGTGTTCCTTAACAGAAGAAGCATGGTGGCCGTAAAACCGGCGTTAACTAGTATGGGAAACAAGTTCATCAATTATGTCTAAAGATAAATAGAATCAACCAACAGTTCACTCATAGATCCATGGATGCAGGCTTCTTTCCCAGCTAACTGGACCCTCAGAGAACCACAGTGCAATTTCCTTCCTGGCACTGTCAACTGAATCACTTCCATGAATAACATTCCTGCAGCAAGTGCCCACTTAAAATGTTTTCGACATGATTTTCCCCCAATCAAAATCATCTCAATTCATCATTATAGATGGAAAATTCTAATATGGGAACAAAACTTGTTGCAATTAGTGAAGGATTCATTTAGTCAACTCGTTATCTTAACATATGAAAAGGTTTACCTTCCAATTTCGATAGCAAAGTCGCCACGGATGGTTCCAGGAGCGGATTCTGCAGGATTTGTAGCGCCAATAATTTTGCGGCCAGTAGTAACAACATTCTTACCCTCCCAGATCATGGCAACAACAGGGCCAGAGATGATGTAGTCCACAAGTCCACTGAAGAATGGCTTAGCGGACAAATCCTGATAGTGCTTCTCAGCAAAAGAGCGTTCAACAGTCAGTAGCTTCAGACCTGAAACCCACAACCATAATAGAAAGAAACAATCTTCACTTTAGAAGATGAAGTTGCCAAGACTAGGGATGATAAGCCAGTCAATCCCAGCCCAAGTCAACAGACAAAACCCGAATTGACTGACACTTAGCCCGACACAGCCTATTGCCAACCCTAACTAAGACAGATGATCCTCAGAGAGTGAGATTTAGTTACAACTGAATCGTTTCTCCACTCTCTTTCCAGTTTGAATATAATTCAGCTGATTATATATACAAAATATATAATATACGATCACAAAATTACCTTTAAGAGAGAAACCTTTCTTCTCAAATCTGCTGATGATATCACCAACCTGTAAAACCACACACGAATTTCAGACAAGGAGCTTCAGACAACACATAAACTACCCGACTTGTATAAATCTTACACCAAGACAAAATTACCAGAATTAACTAAGTTTCATGGCCTAACAAGACATTAATTCTAGTTGGTTCCTCTACCACACATATCAAAATCTCCCATAAACAATCAAGAACATAACTTACAAACTACAAAACTATGATGAAGAACAAGAATTTCCTAACAAACACTTCAAAAAGGACCCAAGGAGAAGAAATCAAACAAGGATTAAATATAAAACATACAAGGCCTCTCTGGACTCCATCGGGTTTGATCATGATGAAGGTTTGCTCCATTTTTTCACACACTGGTACTTCCTACCGGGTGTTACAGTTTTAGTACGTAAAGAGACGGTGAAATGACGAGTTGGAGGCAGTTAATGAGGAGATATTGGAATTTATACTTCCGACAGAGATAGGAAGCCATGCCCAACCCTAATTCCCAAAGAATATTCGACGACAGCTAATAGGCTAATCTTTTTGTCATATGGCTCGTTTGATAACCAAGACGTGGAATGAGAATGTAACATAACGACGGGGAATGAGAATGTAACCTTGGTTGATAACATAAGAATATATATATATATATATTTTTTAGAAACGGAGTAACCACACAGCCATTAGGGTCGGTCCCGAAGTTTTGTAGGCTTAGGGTGAAAGAGAAGATATGGGTTTCCTGACTTTACCTCTATGTGCAGGAAAACAGCTAACTCCTATAGGGAGCTAAAGGCTCTGAAGAACAGAGCAAATCAGGGAGCCCTAGGCATAAGCCCAGCTCGCCTCTCTCCAGGGCCGGGCCTGACAGTTGTTATCTTTTGGAGGCGCATTAGGTAAATCTTCGGATTGACGCAATCACTTGCAAATTAGGCCAACCGAGTACTCTACACTATGTAAATTTTGAACGACAAGCTCGATCGAGAGAGTGTAGGTAAAAAATTCGAACACAGAATCTTTTGATTCCATACCCTCCACTTCACCAACTCAACCACCCTTTGGGGGACTATTATCTAGTTGTTATAATTATTTTATTTTGTTATAAAAATTATTTAAAAGTTAATGATTTTATAAATTATTGATTTTTTATTAATTATTTATAAAATATCATATATTTTAATTAATTATTTATAGAATAAATCATATAACAACTATGAGTAAAAAATTTCTGATTATTATTTTTAATATTTAATAACATATTTTAGTATAACTATTAAATTTGTTTAATACTATACCAAACATGCATAATTAATAATTTCATTTTTATTCCGATTCTTACTTTTCATTTTCTTTCTTTACAATTCTTCATTAGTAATTTACCAAACGAGACCATAAAGTTTAAGCAACTTTTATAAAAAGTTTTAAAAATTACTTCCTTTGAAAAAAATAAAAATCAATAAATAAATTTATTTATTTAATCCATGTTTTTAATTAAAAAATTTGTATTTTAACCCTAATGTGACATTTTGGCGTTGGCCCATGTGAACCAATGTTTGGTTGGATGAGAAGGGTGAAGCAAAACCACAAGAAGGAATAAGAGTTTCGTGGTGAACTTGGACCATACGGATTGGTCTTATTGGGCCATTCAAATCTCTCAGAGGAACTATTTAAGAACACCGCTAAAGTATGCGGGCTTTCTCTGCCACAAGTGTAGGGTAAATTAGTTTGGAAAGGATGTTAGGTTCAAGCGTAAATTAATCAAACGTTTGAGCTTTGAGTCGAAATTGCTTTTCACAGACATACTAAATTTGTAAATGTTAACATTAATCAGTTTTTAGTACATAGTTTAAGAAACTAAAAACGAAGTACTGTTTTGATGTTGTGTTCTTTACTTGTGCTTGTAACTTCCTCCGTTTAAACAAAGGATTTATCTTAGGCCTTGTTTGGTTGAAAAGTTAGTAATAAAATGAGATGGAGCGTAACACATTTTTATCGTTTAGTTGAAGGTTTTATAATGAAATAGAATGGAATGAGATGAAAGTGAAGGGTTTCATGTTACGTTCCATTCTATCCTAAACGGTGAAAATAAGAAATCTTTGATTATGGAGTTTTACGATGAAACGTAAACTAATAAATACATATTACCTAATATATTCTCAATAATTTTTCTTAATACCAATTATTTTTTCTAACTTTAACCCTACATTTTTCGTTTTTCCCTCTCTTTGTCTCCGACTCTCCTCTACGATGACTTTCCTTTACGTGTTGCTATCACCGGCCATTACACACTAAGCACTACCTCGCGAACGTCTCTTCCTCACATCTCACAGCACACCTACATTGTTGCTTCCTTTGTGCCTCACTCTCTAACAGTTTGCTCATCTGCTCTCATTTCTTGATCTCCAGATGAACTCCAGCTATAACCTCATTTTTTATGTCCAATTTTTTCTAAGAAAGACCCCTAACGCTAGGTCGTAGCTATTGTTTAAGAGTTTTAGTTGCCACATATTTTATTTTTTGTTGAGAGTTTGTGTACAATCTAAGGTATAATTGAGTTAGACTTGTACATGAAAAAGGGGGCATATGAGAGAAAAATAAAACAATTATAGTATGATAACTGACAAGGGAAGGGACAGATAGGTTAGGTATTTATTAAATAATTAATAATAATATTTATAGTATGACAACTGACAAGGGAAGAGACAGATGGGTTAGGCATTTATTAAATAATTAATAATAATATTTTTATATAATTAATAATAAAATAATAAAACTATTATTATTTTAAAATAAAAATATGTAAAAAATTATTTGTTAGGGTTCTGACCTGAAAAAGTCACAATCGTGACTTTTTAATTGGACATGATTTCTATTTTAAAATTATAGCGTTACATTTCTTGCAACAACTATTTTAATATCAGGGGTATAATAGTTATTCATTATAAATCACATTTCATTCTATTCATCTCCTAAATAACATTTCACTATATTACATTATGAACTCTTACATCCCTCCTAAACAATTTTTTACTATATTACATTCAATTCCATTATAAATCGTTCTGTTCCATTCTGTTCCGTTCTATTCTATTTCATTAATTAACATCTAACCAATCAAACCCTTAAAATACAGAGCTTGCAATTACGATTGCTACAAGTGTACTCGCTTTTCTCTGATTCCTTTTATACCCTGTTTTTTTCCTAGAAAAGCCTTCAGGCATCTGACACTATAATAGCAACCGGTTAAATCCGGAATCAAGCCAAATAGGGCCTTTTCAGTGGCAAAACTCTCCCTCATAAGAATTTAAGACGACTTCATAGCTAAGGCTCGAATTTAAAATCTTGGTTAAGGACGAACTGTAGATGATATAACTAGTAAATACATTCCTCCTCATGTCAACATATTTTATTGTTTAAAAGAAATTACGCTTACTTATTTTTTAGTACAAGTAGCTACGGGATTTGCTCAACCGCAGCCCTATTGGTTTTTCTTCACCCTTTTTTAATGGAAAGAAAATGGTGTCGGCTTTTGACTTCAAACCCCCACACGTCATACGTGAATTGAAGCTGCAATCTTTTATAAAGGTTGGCGAGGAACTTGAAGTCTTTACCTTTAGGAGCAATATTTAAACCACTCACCTAATAAATGGTATAATCCTGATTTTAAATAATATTATTTTAAAATATTAAAATTGTTTAACCAAACTTTATATTCATTCTTCAAATTAATTCGAAATTAGTTTTAAATTTTGCAAACCAACTATATTTATATATCAATAATTAAAAAACCAACCAATTTGACTTATTCAACTGTAAAAACTTTAAACCGTGCTAGAAAGGCCTAACTCACCTTCAAAAGCTAGCTCAAGAGAGGAGGTTTGCATACTATTATAAATTATTGAATACTCTTATAGTTGTCCGATGTGAGATTCCTGACACACTCTCCTTAGTCCAGAGCAAGACTGGACATCTGATGAACATATTGGACAAAGGGACATAACCGGGCATTGCCCCAAACCATCAAGACAAACTGACTCTGATACTATATTAGAAAGGCCAAACTTACCTTCAAAAGCTAACTCAAGAGGGGAGGTTTACACACTATTATAAATTGTTGAACACTTTTATAGTTGTCTGATGTGAGATTCCTGATAAATCGTCTAATTTTTTAGTTTGATTTTTAACTTCGATTCGATTTGTTTTAATAACTCTTATTGTTCAAAATTGATTAATTTATTAGTAAATTTTATTAATTAATAAATTTTTATAAATAAAAATAAATTAATTAAATTCTATTTAATTTTTAATTAAACTTTAAATTTTTTGATAAATAAGAGTAATATTTTTTATTCGTATTTTAAAATCTTTAACTTTAGTTAATTTTTAGTTAATTTTATAAACTTTTTAAATTTTAAAATTAATTTTAAGTAATTATGCATCTATATTCGATGAAAAGAGTCAAAAGATGCGACAGGAGTGGGATCACCAAATATCTGATGACGCACTTTATCATCATGAAATTGATGAAACTTACTGAAATTTGATTCGAAAGGGCGATGATTATTGCATGGAATTCAGTATATACCATATATACAGCCTTTGGCCGCCCTCATTCCATTCATATATTACAACTTTGTTTCACCTAATTCTATTCATATATTACCAAAAAAAAGTGTAAATGGGATAGTCTGAAATAAGATTGACGTTGGATTATGGGTACAGAAAATTTGATTACGCTTTAGCCTCCTCTTCTTTTCTTGTAATCATTTCGAGAGGATTCTTTGACGTGTCGGATCTTTAGGGTGACGCCTTTTTTTTAAATATTTTCTTTTATCTCTTAATATCTATTTTTTATGCTTAGATTGTTGGGTAAATTTAATGTTTTAAAAATTAATCATTTTAACTTATTTTTAAAAAATTTTAAACCAGTCAATTTTTAGTTTAATTTTATTTAGTTTAATAATTTTTATTTTTAAAAATTAATCATTCTATTAATCAGTCAACTACTTTTTATAAACTGATAAGATTTTATAAATCAAAATAAATAAATAAATTATTATTTATCAGAATATTTTTAATTAAACTTTAGATTTTTTGATAATTAAAAATAATATTTTTCAATCATTTTTTAAATTCTTTAATTTTATTCAATAATCGTTTAATCTTTTAAACTTTATATATTTTGTTTTGTCCGTTTAACTTCCAGTCCAGTTTTGAAAATATTGGATAAAACTATTTTTCCTTAAGCAAAGTCTGACTTTAATAGGGATTTTTTAGAGTTGGGTTTCATCAAATCAAATCAAATTGAATTATTTTAATTTTAATTTTAATCTAGATTAAAATAATTTAGATTACATCCGTTAAGTGAACCTAGTGCCCATTCTAAGCAAATGAAATCACTTGTTTCATTTTTGGTGTTTTAACCTTATTCCAGCTTACCTCAGCCACATATTTATATTTAACTTTGTTTCAACTTATCTCATCTACACATTTATATAGAACTCAGATAAATATATAAAAAAGACGAATTGAGTCAGGCCACAGCAAAATGAAACAAGTGATCTGTTCCCGTTAGGTGCTTCCAATGAATAAGAAGCTGTTGTACTCGTTTGATTTGATGCTTGAGATTCACCCATTTCTACTTCTTTCCTTATTTATCATTGTAGTAATCTTCCCTTTCCCCCATTAATTTCTAGTTTCCACTTCACAAGAACAATAAAATATATCAATACTTTATGAATTTAAATTATCTAATTATATAGAATAAGTTGTTGATCCAATTATTAAGAAATAATACAAACCTTATTATATCAAAATTTAAGATGCAATACAATGTAGTACACAACAACAACAACACCTAGTAGAAATCCTGCTGAGATGTGATATCTGGAGAGATCTAGTACTTTGCAATCTTATCCCTAACTAGTAGATAAGCTATTTCCAAATGACCCATACGAATTAATGGATCATATACACCCATGAGGGGTCTAATAATGACCCGTACGAATTAATGGATCATATACACCCATGAAAAGCACAGAGTGATTTGCGTGTGTTTCTTCTTCTGGGTTGTTGTTTCATACGAAGAACAAGAATAGAAAAAAAGATCTGCAGAAAAGTGTGCCTTTAACTGGTGGAAATACAATAATAATCCAAGTATGTGATTATTTGTTATTTATGCATATGCAAAGATTCTGTTTTTAACATTATCTATGTGATTATGGTCTTGCTTAATTAATCTTACATTGGTATCAGAGCATAGGTTTGTTTTTTTTTATATATGCATGCTATGCTTCACATTGGTTTTAGATGTACTGTTTATGGACTTATGATATATACATGCTATGCTTCACGTTGGTTTTAGATATACTGTTTCTGAACTTGTCTTCTACGGTTGGCTTATGACTTCTACATTATATTGCAAAACTCTAGAACATTGAACTCCGTTCATAACTGTGACTTCTATGGGTTAAATGGAGATATTATTTCATACGTACTTAATCGTGTTATTGCATCATCTTAAACAAAATAAATACATAGAACTCGCCTATGACAGAGAAAAATATTTCTAGTAAAGCAATATGTTGAACTCATCAATGTGGGTTACATGTGTTGTAACAAAGAGATAGTAGTAACGAGAGAAGGAAAGGAAAGGAAAAAAAAACAGAGAACGAAACGCAGAGAGAAGATAAGGAAGAAGACAAAGTCTACAAAACTTGTTTGTTTTCCAAAGAAAAGGCAGTGGCATCTCACTCAAAAGGTTACATGTTATGTTAAAAAGTGGTTTGTCAAATGGGCTGTAATGATATGTAGAAAAGGGTTAAAGTTTTGTGATCCAAATTGATAATAATTTTTTGGGCCAGCAAATAATGAATGGGTCATGTCTATGTATTGCCTTATGGGCTATAACTTGGACCCATAATATATGACTTTTTTTTATTAGGATGAAGGCTTAGGCCTTAATAACCACATTAAGGTTGGGCTAGACCTTAATATCTATATTGATGTTTTAAATTAAATATAACATAAAGAATTAGAAATAAGTTTTCTAATTTACACAAACTAATTAATTTAGTTAAATTAGTTTCTAATTAAAATAAATTATTTTTATAATAAAAATTAAGTTAATTTGTTTAGTTAAAATAAACTTAGAAATAAGTTTATTTTCTTTGAATTAAAATTAGACATATGTTTTCTAATTAAATCAATACTAATTTGTTTAGTTAAAATTAGATAGGAGTTTCATTAGAAATTAGTTTCTAATTAAACCAAAATAAATTGATTTGTTCAATTATAATTCAAATTAGAAATAAAATTTTAATTCATTTTGACTTATTCGTATTTGAATATGATCAGATTAGAAATAAGTTTCTAATTGATTAGATAGTAATAGCATAATTTGATTAGTTCAATAAATTGCTAAAAGAATTAAATTGTTTCCATTCTATGAGCATGAGTTCGTTATGTGTTAGACAAAATAATTTGTTTATTTTGGGTACTCTTCTGATTCCTGAAAATATGCTTTTCAGAAAGACGTCTATTATTAAGCGGACGCTTAAACTTATTCGATGTGAGGCACAAAAGAGACGTATTGACAATATGTATGTACAGTTAGTTAACATGCGTTTGATACCTAGAGATAGTCTAACACAACATGTTATTTCAATTAATAACATGATTCAAGAGTTATACTTGAAGGTTGTTTAGCTTATGCAGATGTTGAAGTAAAGTACATGACTTTGCTTGCAACATTACCTCAACCTTAAAGCGAGCTGTTACGAATGCTCTGGAATAATATGCCTAACAAGAAGACTTATAATTTATTAGTGATGACATTTATTAAAGAGATGAGTAGAAGGAAGTTGGTTAGGACTTTGTATCCTATAGGTCTTCCAATGTAAATAGTAAGAGCTATTGTACATTGAGCTTCGTAAATTGTGTCACGTGAACTCGTGAACTCATTTCTACGTAGGGTTTATTACCTATAGATTGTTCATAGATTGTAACACATTTAATGCAATATGTTGTTTTTATAATAACAAAGTCTTGATATTTATGTAATATGTTTACATGTATTTTATATAGGAATTCGTCTACGGTAAGGTAATTAGGATTTGATTGTTGTATGAATGATGATTGAACACATTAGTGGACTTTTGATTTCATAAGCAATTGTGATCGAATTATTTACTCTATGAACAATTAATATGACATTAACATGCCTAGATATTTCTTTCTTATTACATAAACTTAGTGTTTCAAAATAACTACTTCTTTAAAAAATATTGTTGCTGAACTCAATAAGGGTGAGAAACTCGATGGTGACAACTATGAAATCTGGAATATGAAAATCCAATATGTGCTGGAGGAGCAAGAGGCTCTTGAACCATTAAACCTAACCATGACAGTTCCTAAGGAGGGCATCACGGCCTGGCATAGGAGGGACTGTGATGCATATGAATTGTGAAAAAAGAAGAACTCTTTAGCTCGCATCACGTTGCTAAGTAGCATGGATAATGATATCATGCGAGAGTTCTGTAAATTTGAAACTGCAAAGGACATGTGGTCTGCATTGGCTACTCGGTTTGGAGGTGCTTCAATGACCAAAGTGAGGTCACTTACAATTAAGTTTGATACTTATAAGAAGTGCCTAGATGATACAATGCAAAAGCATCTGAAGCAAATGTCCAACATGGTAAGTGAGTTACGTGATGTTGGTCATGAGCTTTCTAATGAACAACAAATACAAGCTGTGATTCATTCACTACCTCAGAGTTGGGAGCATATGAAGATGTACCCAATTGATAATGAGATCATCAAGAAAATAGAAGATGCGACGGGGCATCTCATCTTGGAGGAAAAGCGTCTTGAAGCCTCAAAGATGTCTTTTGAGGCATTTGCAGTTAGTTCTAGATCACATGGAGCTATGAACAAGAAACGCAAGCATCAAGGTGGACACAAGTGGAAGAAGAATAAGAAATTCAACCGCTCTCCTCAGGAATTCAAGAAGGAAAAATGGAACCAACATAGAAAGGGAAAGCGTTCCTTCAAGAAGAAGAACATGAAACGTGTGAAGTGCTATAATTATGGTAATAAGGGCCACTTTGCTCAAGATTGTACCGAGCCCAAGAGGGTATAGCTTTATAGTACAAACATTTATTCTGTGAATGTTTCTTGTTCTGTTTCTCTAACTGAATCACATCCTTTGTGGATTGCAGACTCAGAAGCAACCAATCATGTAGCGAAGGATCAAGATGCCTTCATTAAGTTTCGTAAACTCCCACATGGTAGTCGATAGCTTTATGTAGGTGAAAATTCCAGAGTTGTTGTACAAGAAATTGGTACATGTAAATTGGATATGCGTGAAGGACGACCCCATATCTTACATGAAGTATTATATGCTCCACAAATTCGTAGGAATCTTTTATCTGTGATGATATTGGTTAGGCTTGGTTTCAATATAAATTTCCACGGCAGTGGAATGGATTTGTATTTTGGATCTATTTATTATGGTCATGGTTTTTTATGTGATGGTTTTATAGTACTGGATATGTTAAAGGAAAATAATAAT
>JANZXP010000009.1:25952087-25962851 GCA_027576715.1 Erythroxylum flavicans
TTCGATTGTTTCATAAAATATATGAACTTGGTTGAGAATCAATTAGATAAGAAAATAAAGGCGTTACGAACTGATCGTGGACAAGAATACTTGTCTGACAAGTTCAAGGCTTTATGTGATGAGAAAGGAATAGACAGGCAACTAATAATTCCTAGAACCCCACAACAAAATGGCTTCGCTAACAAACAAAATAGGATGTTATTAGAAATGATTAGGTCCATGATGGCCCAAGAAAATTTACCAATCACCTTTTGGGGTGATGTGTTGCTAACAGCCACCTATATACTTAATCGTGTACCCACGAAATCAGTTATTAGCACATTATATGAGTTATGGACTGGTAGGAGACCTAACATATCAAATATCAAATCTTGAGGGTGTGCAGCCTATGTTCATGATCTCTCTCACAAAAATAGGAAATTAGGCCTAAGAAGGAAAAAAAGTATTTTTATTAGATACTTTAAACACTCAAAAAGATACTTGTTCATTGGTGAACAAGGTAATGAAGGTGTAACTGAATTTGAATCACAAGATGTAACATTCTTAGAGAATGATTTTCCTAAGCAAGGCAAAATAGGTAAAGACCTATTGTTATATGAGATGCTTGATCAACATGCTTATGTTATGAAGAATCAAGATAAGGAACTTCAACCAACTGGGAACAGTTCTATAGAAAGGTTTTCTATCATGACTGATCTGAGTGGGAGCAATCAAATCCATCATGAATTAGTTTATGATGAACCTTGTTTAAGAAGAAGTAATCGAGGAATAATTCCTTGACGTCGTTTTGAGATTGAAGGAGAAATTAATATGATTGTTCCACAAGAGGAAGAAGCGTCAAGGAATGTAAATAAGGCTCCTACTGGCCCTGCTAAAGAAGAATAGATGAAAGTAATGAAAGAAGAAATGACTTCTTTAAGCTCCAATCAAGTATGGGACTTAGTTTACCTCTTTAAAGGGCGTAAAGCAATTAGGAACAAGTGGGTTCTCAAAATCAAGCAAAAAGTTGATGGAAGTATTGAAAGATACAAGGCACGCCTTATAGCAAAAGGATATACACAATAGGAAGGAATTGATTATGAGGAAACTTTTTGACCTGTTGTGAAGTTTGCTTCAATTCGTCTTATTCTGGCTACAGTAGCCGATATGGATCTTGAACTACATCAAATGGACATAAAAACTGCTTTTCTCAATGGAGAATTAGAAGAGGACATCTATATGGAACAACCTGAATGTTTTATTAAGGCAGGTCAAGAAAATAAGGTTTGTCGGTTATTAAAATTGATTTATGGCCTGAAGTAGTCTTCAAGACAATGGTACATTCGTTTTCATAACATACTCATTTCGTATGATTTTCAAATAATTGATGAAGACCATTATGTGTATGTTAAAAGATATAAAGATAAATTCATGATTTTATCTTTATATGTGGATGATATATTGATTGTTTGTAATGACTATGTGTTCCTTACGCAAATCAAAGATTGGTTATCATCTAAATTTGAAATGAAAGACTGGGTGGAGCAGTATACATTCTTGGAATCAAGATTTTAAGAGATCATTCAAAGAGATTGTTATCACTTTCACAATCAATGTACATTCAAAGAATTCTTCAACTATTCTGTATGCAAGATTCCAAACTAATTAATAATCTTATTACTAAAGGTGAAGGCCTTAGTAAGAGAAATTGCCTTTCAACGCAAAAAGAACAGGAACAAATGAAGAATGTTCCATATACCAGTGCAGTTGAAAGTTTTATGTACGTAATAATGTGTACAAGACCAGATATTTGTTACGCTGCTGGAATGGTGAGCAGATATCAATCAAATCTAGGCCACACACATTGGAAAGTAGTAAAGAGAATATTGAGGTATCTAAAGGAAACTGTGGACTATGCATTATGTTTTCAAGGCAATGATCTACGTATACAAGGGTATACCTATGTAGACTAGGAAGGAGATTTAGATGAAAGAAAATTGACCTTAGGATATGTATTCTTACTAAACTATGGAGCAATATCATGGAAAAATAAGAAACAATCTTGCATTGCACTATCAACAATGGAAGCTGAATTTATAGCATTTTCAACTACAGTACAAGAGGCTATGTGGCTTCATCGATTCTTAGTGCATTTGGGAGTAACTAAAAGTGAATTGATCCAATGACTATTAATTGTGATAGTCAAGCTGCAATTACTTATACTAAAGACCCCAAATCTCATTGTAAGACAAAGCACATAAATACCAAGTATAATTATGTGAAAGATATAGTTGCATGAAGAGAAGTGAACATGAAATATATATATACACGAGATATGATCACAGACCCAATGACAAAGCCAATTTCTAGAGATGTATTTATTGGGCATATAAAGTGATTATGATTACATATATATTGACATGTATTGATAAATATTTCTCTGTGTATATTCACTCATTATAATGTCATATTTTGGATATAATGTATGATGACGATTATACATTGTGTATCATTTGATTCATGAATATATATGTTTTGCACAAATATATTTTGGGATGAATCAAAGTATATGAGACAGATTAGAAATTGGCCCTCTCACACGGGAAATCATCTATGGTGTTTATGCTCGCTAGAGATGAGACACGTTTAAAGTTTATTATCTAGGTGATAATTGAGAGCGAGAAACTTAAACCATAAATGTCACAGAGATGAGACATGTTTGAAGTTTATTATCTAGGTGATAATTGAGAGCAAAAAACTTAAACCATAAATGTCACAAAGGAAAATAGTAGTGATTTGATGATCACTATATTTGTCATACGTTGCCAGATGTGAATTCTGAACAGGTTTTGAGTAGATAAGTGAACTCAAGTTAAACATTAAGTATGTTTAAACTATCATCTGTATGGTATTTCTTGAATGAAAGATGTTCAAGTTAAACGAAGTGGGTAAATACCGTAGCACATGACTGGTACCATGTGTGCAAAACTGACCATAAAAGGGATTAATGTAAGTCTCCAGATCTCATCTTACATTTTGTGAGGCCCTTGAGGTTAAGAAGAACCTCGTCATATACCCTTATGACTCTTGTCTCATTCTTGAGAATTGAATTTAAGATTTGCTACTTTAGGTTATTGCCAAAAGATCATGCAAGATACGATCCTATGTGGAATAATTCTAGGAAAGCAAATTAAATTTAATTCAAAAAAAGAATTGAGAACAGAGGAAGGTCATTTATTTAGATTATTAACTCACATGAAAAGTATTCATAAATGGCCATTGTCTCTTTAGTCGAGAATTTGAATACAGCCATGACACAAGAAACTAAATGATATCAAAGGAGAGTGCAAATGCAAGATATGACCTAGGGTATAGCATACAATGTCTACTCAAGGACACATAAGTCTTAGGATCAATTTGTTAATCGAGATGTCATACATTCCTAACAGATATATGGCAACATGCTCTCGTCGTATGCTGGTCATACCGGTTATTGAACAAGTATGAGCACTGCATAATTTTTTTTATTAAAACCCATCATGTGTGAGTGGGAGATAATGGATCATATACACTTATAAAGGGTCTAATAGTCATTGTTCTTTCAATAACTACCAAAGGTAGTTAAGTTTTTTGAAACATAAAAACGAAAGAATGAAAAGCATAAAGTGATCTACGTGTGTTTCTTCTTCTGGGTTGTTGTTTCATTCGAAGAACAAGAATAGAAAAAAATATTTGCAGAAAAGTGTGTCTTTAATTGGTGGAAATACAACAATAGTCCAAGTATGTGATTATTTGTTATTTATGCATATGCAAAGATTCTGTTTTTAACATTATCTATGTGATTATGTTCTTGCTTAATTAATCTTACATGAATGAAAATAAAAATAAAAATAAATAAGAAAATAAATAAATAATGATAAATAAAAGTAAATTTAGAATAAAATAACCAAAAAAAAGAAATTAAATTTAAATATAATAATAATAATAATAACTAATATATATAAATAATAGTAAACATAAAAATAATAACAATATTAATGATAATAATAAAGATACTACTACAAGTATCGCTACTACTACTACTACTACTACTAATAATAATAATAATAATAATAATAATACTACTAAGTAATTACCACTTAGGCTAATGACAATAGGCAAGAGTTAAAAGATATAAGAAAACTACCAAAATCTCTTTACGAGGGATTCTTTACTTGAATTGTAACATACCAAAGTTTTTTTATTGTAGTTCATTTTCTCAGTAAATTTCAACATTGTCATATCTTATTTTTTGATCACCTCCTCCCAATTCTTTTTAAACCTTCTTATTTTTTTCTTACAATCTCTATGTACGATCTTCTCGCATCTTCTTATTATAGCGTTTAGATGTCTCCTCTTAACATGTCAAAACCACTCACGTCATGTCTCTCTTAATTTGCATGTCTCTCTTAATTTGCAATACAATGTAGTAATATATAATAATAATAAAAATTTACTTAAATTATTTGAAAAATATTAAGTTTCTAGACTTTTTGTCGATTCAATTTGCGATAACCTGGAATTCACCCAAGATTAAGGTCTAGTACATCAAAACTATTGTTTAGTAGAAAAAAGAAAAGAAAAGGTTTGAACTTTGGGATGATTATCACATAAAACGTTTTTTAGTGAAGAAACTCTAATGTATCTTTTACTTTTCTCATGATGAAATTTGTTTGTATATATGTATCTGCTGAGTCATATATTTGACTTATCGTTATTTCTTAGAAGACGTAAACCTTAATACATCGAATCGAAGACTCCAAGTATGGTCTACTTCCAATCTTTCAACTTCGGATTTCATACTTGTACCATATCGGACGACTTCTTAAACCTAAAATGAATTCACAATTTTCACAAGGTTGACAAATTTGTACTCTCTAAGCACTTGGTTTCGTATAAGTGGGCTCAAAAGTTTCATTAGTATTTCAAATTCAACATCAAATGCCCTTATAATCATATCTCATTCCCTTTCTATTTGCTTGAAAGAGAAGTAATCTTCTTGATATATTTGTTGGAATTACTATTCTCATGTTCTTGTTTTCAAGCTTTTGGGCCCTCCTTTTTAGACTTTATATGTTAAAGGGTTTATAAATAATAAGGGCTAATTATCTAAATGATTAGTTATAGTCATTTTGGCAATATTTGACCCAGGCTTAATTCTTGTTAATGAACTCTACACTTTATCCATATTTAAATATTTTAATATAGTAACAGAGCAAGTTTGATCTAGATTATTAATGTCGCAGTTATCCGTCTAGATGTCCAGTTTCAACGGCCCGGTCCAGTTACCGCTGCATTTATTACAAGTGACAACTGAATGTCTAGTCCTAGTTGCACTTGAGGGGGAGTGTTAAAGTATCTCACATTGACTAAATATGAAAGTATTAAAGAGTTTATAAATGGTAAAGGTCAATTATATAAATTACTAGTTCTAGTTATTTTGGAAATGATTGACCCAAACTTAATTCTTGTTAATAGACTCTACATTTTACCTATATAATTTTTTTTATAGTTATTAGAGTTTTGAGTTTCCGTTTGATCAATATTCTAATATTAATTGCTTTCAACAACATCTAAGGTGAGTAAAATTTGTAATATATTAGGATTTTGCAAGATAAATCAGTCAAAATTTATATTTAAGCAATGTTTTAAAAACTCAAATTTAAGCGATGTTTTAAAATTGGACCAGTTCGTCCAGTTTAAAAGTGAAAATCTTGAACTTCAGTTCATTTTAATTTAATAATTTTTGTTATTAAAAATCGATTAGTTCATAATTGATTGAACAATTTTTGTAAACTAATTAATCTTTATAAATCAAAATAAACTGATTAATTTTCATTTAAAAATATATTTTTAATTAAATTTTAAATATTTTTATAGGTAAGAATAATTTTCTTCAATTATTTTTCAAAATTTTTATTTTTATTCAAATTTTAAGTGGTTTTACGACACTCTAATATTGATTGAACCTTTTAAATCTTAAACTCTTTATTTTATCAGTTTAATTTTTCATCTGATTTATAAAATATTGATTTTAAGAGTAATCAAATTTAAACCTTTTTAAAAGATTTATATTCTAATTAACAATTGTATTGAATATTATTTTCTGTCCATAAAATATTTTATTTGAATAAATTATTTAATAAAGTATTTTTTTGTCAAATCATTCTCACTAAATTTTAAGTAAATAGCAATTCCTGTAGTCAAAACTTGAACTTGTACCTCTTTATATATAATAAATTCACCACTTTGAACTATCTTAAAGTGTTTGGATATCATAAATTACAAGAAGAAGAAGAAGAAGGGAATCTTGATCGTCGTTTGATGTGTGTACGTGTGAGCACAGAATCAGACCAGTTTTCATTTGTTGTCGCTGTTCTTGGTGTTGTGGAAGCGGTTGGAGGAGTCTTGTCACTGAGAAACGAATACAGAGAGGGTATGGATGTTGGAGGTTATGATAGTTTTTATCTTGAGTTTTGGTCCGAATGGACATATAATATTGCATACAGGTTAGGGTACATTGCATGTTGGAACTCGATTTGGCAGGATTTGAGAGAATCTACCTATCTTTCTAATCTATCACTTTCTATTCATTTCACAGAAATGCTAATGGAAGTTTTCATCTACCCCCACCACTCAATTGTGTCCAAAGACTCCTCTTTTTATCTAATAAAAAATTGCAAAGTTAAATTCACACAATATTAATACATTTTTCTTTAAAAATTGTTAATAATTCTTTTATAAAATTCATTGTTAATGCCAATTTCTATCATAAATTCTAATCTTCAATTGTAAATTAGTATCATATACCGTCACTCTTAATGTCTACAATATTGTTTTAAAGGGCTATTGTAATGAATAAGACTCTTCGTTTTGCGAAGATCGTGGAGGATCATCGTTGTTTTGAAGTTTAAAATTAAGATTTTTAATAAAAGTCTGACGAAAATTAAAATTATAGAAAAGTTATAGATAATTTTTAAAAATTGGAAATTATATTAAAGGGTTTAATGAAATTAACTCAAAATTGTAAATAATGTGGTATACATATGTAATTATAGAAAGTATATTTAAAGTGCAATTGTGACAAATCTAAACGATTCTTCTTATTAATCTCTCTTTTTAGTCCTATCAACGGAGAAAATTAGAAGTGAAGCCTCATCCCTTGAAGAGGACTACGAAGATTCTCAAAGGCTCCACGAGAAAAACCCTGGAGATTAGCATGCATTAACTAGGTCAAGATACAGTAGAAGAAGCTTCATATAGATACGATCTCTGGTCTTTCGGGTTAGAAAGTGAGTATAAGAGAGAGATGGGAGATGGAGATGACATCAAGTTTTTGTTCAAGTCTTTGATTTCTGTGGACTATGTAGAGAAGGAATAATTTTGAGGAAACTTTCTATTCTTAGACCTTTTACATGTTGACTAGACCGAATTAACCTGGTGAAACACAAACAGCTTCTGCCGAATCTACGCAGAAGACTGCATATATAATAAGGTAGGAAGAGGAACAAACATATATAGAGAAGAAGGGTTTAGGGTTTTGTCAGAAACAATGGAGGAAGAAAGAGAAGTCCCAAATTATGATCTACAGGCTTCATTCTCGAGTCTACCAGCAATCCAGGAAATGGGATTTCTGCAAGTTGAAGAAAACCAGGTCTTGAACTTCCTGGCACCATCACACTCTTCTCAGATATCTCAGCCTCTTAATACAACTACTGGATTAGGTCCTAATAACCAGGTATTTTGTTGCTGTCACAAGTCTTTCGCTTGTTCTGGATCTCTGTAACCTTGTTAATGATCTTGGCTATGGTTCGTAGGTAGGGATATCATATCAAAAACCAACTAATGAGGGAAATTGCGCTGGTAATACTGCTAACGATGGGAACAGTTCTTGGTAAGTCCTTCTCTTTGTGTTTAACATTTAGCAGAAGGCATGCACGAGCAATAATCTTCAATATTTACTTCTAGGAATCTAAATGAAGATCTGGATTGATCAACTAGTGTAATTTATTATCTAAGTTGATCCTTTCACCAAACAAAAGAGCTTGAGGTTTTGAAATGTTTTGTAGGTGGAGCACCTCATCATCTGATAAGAGCAAGGTGAAATTGAGAAAAAAGGTTAGAGAACCAAGGTTCTGCTTTCAGACAAGGAGTGACGTAGATGTGCTTGACGATGGTTACAAATGGAGGAAATATGGACAGAAAGTTGTCAAAAACAGTCTTCATCCGAGGTAAATGTTTTATTTGTATGACATGCGATATTAACAAGTAACTAGCTACCTGAATCAGACACTTTTCTCTGTGTCCTCTCGTTGCTTATACTTGAGTTTAATTGCTTCATCCTGCATGACTCAACATCACCTTGCACATTAGAAGGCTCTTGAACACTTGAAAGGACCAATTATTTCATAACCAACGACATCAATGGAGCTATTGGAAGAGAATAAAATCTGCTTTAGTTTGGTCTTTTGATCGAGGAGATAAAAGATTATCTCAACGACCTGAGTATATATTCTGAAATTCGTATAGCCAAAATTAAAGAGAAGCAACATCTCCCAAGTCATCATTCACTAGAATCTAGCCAAAATCCATATAAGCTCACTATATATGGCGGTATGTTCTAAAGAAAACTTCTCAAACTTATACCTAGTTCCTTGCAGAAGTTATTACCGGTGCACCCGTAACAGCTGCCGAGTGAAGAAGAGGGTTGAGAGATTATCAGATGATTGCAGAATGGTCATAACAACCTATGAAGGTAGACATAACCACTTTCCATGTGATGACTCAAATTCATCTTAAAATGAATGCTTTACCTCTTGATCTCTAGCTAGTTGCAGACTCAGGAAGAAGAGGAGGATTAAAATAAAAACAACTGTTCTTCATCGGTATATTTATATAAGAGTTCGTCAATTAGAATACTTACATGTTATGGAAGCATTTTTATCTCTCGTAGATCAACCAAGTTGGAAAAGGCATACATTTTTAGAGCCTTGTCATCCAGATACATATACGTTTATGTGGTGAGTGTAATTTATGAATTTGGTAGTCGTGAAAGCAGTAGCAAATATATATGCCTCTATATAATTATACCATGTTTGAACTACAATCAGAATGTTACTGTTCATCATCTCTTCCAATGGCAACTTTTAGTATTTATTGCATGAACTAGAGTACATACGACATGGATTCTTGAGTCTTTGATCATAGAAGATAACATGTATATTCTGGTTGGATTAAGCCATATCTTGAATTGAGTTCATGCTAATTTATAGTTAATTTTTCCAAAAAAGTAAAAAAACTCAAAAGGACCTAGAAGATACATAGCATGTAAGTTTTAGGTTTCTTTGTAGTTTAAATTGACAGGATGATGATAGATTAATGTTGTACAATCTAAATTGGTTCAATTTGAATTCCCTTATACTTTGATTCGATTAAATTTAGGTTCAAATTTAATAAACTTTTGATTTAATTGATCATATCATAAATTAACTTAACTTTACCAATAAACACCCATACACAAAAGGATCATTATTGCTTAAGGCCTTGTTTGACAATCAGCAGATTGCATTAGTTGATAACTGATTTTATCAGCAGTGAGCTGACAGCAGATTAATATAGTTGATTTAATCAACAAATAACATCAACTATTTATTTAAAGATGTTTGATAAAATTAATTGTTTAGTATTAGCTGCTTATGTATAAAATTACTTATAAGGGCATGACATAAAAATATATTAAAATTAAAATTTTAAATTTTAAATAATAAACTTATTATCTCTATTTCTATTTCTATCTCTATCTATCTCTATCTGTTTCTCTGTCTCTATCTTTAAGTCTATCTTTTTGAGTAATTTGTAATAATTTTTTTAGATATAATAGTCTTTTTATAACTTAATTCCTTAGTCGCTCCTCATTTTTTCAAAATACGCGGATTGAATTCAATCTGTTAAACTAATATACTAATTACCAAACATAATTAGTAGTAGTTTGACATGATCAAACAATTCAATCCGCTAAACTAATCTGCTGATTACCAAACATAATTATTAGTAGTTTGACATAATCAACTAGCTAGTTAAAACCTTTCTATACATTAAAAAAGATTGATAAGTCATTTACTGAACAAGAATTAAGGCTGCGTTTGAATCTGCGGTGTGGTAAAGATAATTACTTATTCACTGTAGTTTTCAAATGCAGCCTTTGTTAAACAAGGACTAAGGCTGTCGCTATCCTTTAAGAATTCTTTCAGACTCCGGCCTGGAGGGCCCAAGTAATTTGCAGCTACAAAGATTCTGCCTTTACCATTTAATCACCAAAGCAGAATTAAGTTTTAGATGTCTAAATGCTTGGTCAATCACGTCTGTGGGCGAACAACCAGAGGTTGGAGGAAACTACAGTGCCATCGTAGAAATCGATAAGTAGAAAGAGAGTTACAGTAGAAAAGTGCTTTTGCGGTAGAAATTCTACTGTACATTAATAACCTTCTGATAATTATTATTTTCCATTATACCCTCAACTAATAAAGTGCTTCTTTATATTTTCTTATTTTAATTTAATAATTTAATATTTATAATTTGAATTTATATAACTAATAATATATTTTAATGAAATATTTAATTTACTAATTTTATTTTACTTATATTTTCTTATTATAATTTAATTTTTCTTATTTATAATTTGAATTTATATAACTAATAATATATTTTTATGAAATATTTTATTTACTAAATTTATTTTATTTATAT
>JANZXP010000009.1:25974183-25999524 GCA_027576715.1 Erythroxylum flavicans
GCCGAATCACCGACGTTTTCTTCCGTCGGTTTATTCCGTCGGTAAATATATTTACCGACGGTATATTGTCTTTTTCCATCGGTAATTGCCGTATATAATTCACTATTTTCTTGTAGTGAATGATGTCATTTTGTAAGTAACAATCAGGCGACGGGCTAAAATCGAGCCAACAGAATGGGCTGAGCCTTTTTTTAACATCTCTATTCAATGGTATAGGATATCTTTTGATCTAACTAGGGCACATTAACGCTCACACTCAAAGAAATAAATGAAACATGCGATTAACTTTTATAAAATCCCTAATTTCAACAATGTCATAAAATACTGTTCATATTCACACCCTTGGATGATCTCCACCACCGACGCAACCTCTTCTTCTTGTTGTTCGTCTTACAGGTATACCCAATTTGTTAAGAAGCCATGTCATAAAACGACCCAATTCCACAAGGACAAGCAGACTCACCAAAGCCACAACTATGTTGACTGTCTTAACATCAGTTGGCGACATGTAGACTGCTGAGATCACGTAAGTAGCAGTCATTGAGAGTATTGCAAGACGCAATCCTGCTCTGAGTGGGAATCCACTTGTGAGGAGGGAAATCATGGCCATTGATGCAAAAAATCCCAACCCATTAAAGACGGTGAACACAGCGAACACTTCATGATCACCGGACATTATAGCTTCTCCTGGCAACAAAGTTTTCCGGTGATCGACATTGTTGATGTGAAACTGAAACCTTCTTGTCTCTGCTGACCAATAACCACTAGGAGGGCTGAGAGTTGCTTGGTATGTCACGGTTGCTATAAGCACCGCGATGACCATCAACGCGTTCTGGGTTTCAACCGATGATTCTTCAATCTCTTTCATTATTTCCCTCCACAAGTTCGAGCTAGAAAGTGGTAAACTTGGCTTCTTTGCTACTTCAGTTGGAGGAGAATCAGAATTTGTTGTGATTTCTTTGGATTTCAGTGCTCGTGCTTGCTGAAACATCTCCAAGATAATAAAGTCTCTGTAATCTCCTCCACTATGAAGATTGAAATCAAGAACATCCTTTGGTGTGAATCCACTTGCATTCTTTGAATTCATTTCGACTCCAGTAACAATAGCATCTTGACCAGTAAGTAAGCTTATGATCTGTGAAAACGAGCATTACCGAACGTTAGAATATGGGAAAATTTGCTATTCTTGAGCTTCTGATTCTTACCTCAGGTTGTTTTCTGAAGACAGCTAAATGCAGTATAGTGTTCCCGTCCTTATTCTTCCAATTAACGATCTCCATCATACCGATTCTCTTAATTTCTTCCATCAGAAACTTGACAGCTTCAATCTGATTACATTTGACAGCTAAATGAATCGCAGTTTCATCACAAGTTGTCACTTCTTTGAGGCACTCCGGGCAAGTAGAAATCAGTTCCTTAAGGACCTGAATTCTTCCCTTGGTCGCAGAGTAATGAAGTGCAGTTCTACCGTCTTTTCCCTTCAGAATCGACAATTCATGTCCTACTTTCAGAAGCTCCCTGACTATCTCTACATGCCCTTTTGCAGAAGCAATGTGAACAGGGGTCAAACCATCTTGGTTTAGCTCTCTTGCGAATTCTGGCTTTAGGGTCAGGATTTCTCTGGTGATTTGTGCCTGACCGGCCAGAGATGACAGATGCAAAGCATTTTCCGTCGAATTCAAAGATGCTCGATCGAGTATAAGTGGATCCTCCGAGAGCAGCGACTGAAATGCAGTTATGTCACCGGCATTAATGGCCTCCGACAACCTCGGATACATGTTGTATGCATCTGACAAGAACAATGTTGCGGTATCTCCAAGTTAATGAATGGAAAGACCAAAGTATTGGTAACTAAAGAATCTCCATTAATGAAGTTTCTTATTAATGGAGAATTAGGCCATTACCATGCCTACGAGGGATTAGAATAAGGAAGCTAATGAAATCGTACAAGTCAAGAAATGAAAAGGCAATCCCATAGGTTAAAGTGAACAGATAACCAAACCCCAGAGACTAGAGAAGGAATAGAGAAATGACTTGCGGGCCTAAACTAAGACAAGGATGTTGAACAAGAAGATGGCAAGGATTCTCATGGGCTAGTAAGATGACTGGACAAAACTTTACTTTGGGCTCTGCCGTTCAAATATTCCAATCCAGTAATGAAAAAGGGTCAATCAAAGCTTGATACAGGCTTCAAATCCATTTGGCGTTCCAAGTTGAAGTTTTAATTGGTGATGACATTTGGACCGGATCCAATCTGAATTGATCGGGGCTCAAGCTCAGACTATCTAAACTCAGCCTCACCTGATGTCGGACATATATAAATAAAACAATGTCATTTTGTAAAAAACTACATCATTTTTATATGTTTAATTAAAAAGAAAAAAACAACTTAAGTTGGACTGTCTCGAGCATAGGCCCATTGTCTCTGGTTTGACCAATTATCATCCCTACTTTTAGTTTTTAAAAATAAGAATTGCCAATGATTCGAAACTATCAAATTTAATTTGATTAGTTGAGAAAAAATAATTTTAAAATTTATGATAAAAATATATTATTTTATTTTATTTTAACAATTTAACTGACCAATAAAAACTTTACAAGTTATGTTTCAACATATGTATCAAAATTAGTTTTGAATTATGATTAAAATATATGAAAATATCAAAAATTATAAATTATAAATATTTTAATAAAAAATGTCGACCTTAATGTGATTATTACGAAAGAAAAACTATAATTTCCAAAAAAATTATCGTATATAAAAACAAAAATTTTAAATTAACTCCTCAATTAAAGTCAATTATTTTAGATTAATTAGTCGACAAATGAATTTTTATTTTTTCTAAATTTCTATTAAAAATGGACGAGGAGGATAATAGATTAGGAATGGCAAAACAGCCCGACACGTGCCCGTTATTTTTAAAACTACATTGTTTTATAAATTTTTTGTTAAAAAAAAAATGATAGACCGGCCTAAGTCACGGACCGGTCAACTAATAATCGGGTCAAAACTTTTTACTTAAAAAAATAAATAACAGACTCATCTGAGCTACGGGCCGATCAGATCGGCCCACCCATTAACATTCCTAAGTCGGATTTCTTCCATAGAACATATACCATCACCACCATTGGGAGGCAGTACGAGGGAGTGTTTAAGTGTAGGTTGTGGCGGTAGGAGGTGGGGGGTGTGCGCATGCAGCCCCCACTGCGCACATTAGCTACCGACAGCAACGCGGTGGTTTCAAATCTCAAAATCAGCCGCACACCCACCAAACACCACGCCACATATTCAATATGCCACCAAACCCCACTTTCCCCACTACCACCGTAACCGCAACCGCAACCACAGCCACAGCCACAGCCACAACTACCCTTTCTTATCCTTCACGACTTTGCTCCCTTATCCTATACCCGTCTCCCTCCTTTTTCACTTCTCCGCTAACCTTCTTCCCCTCCTCCTTACTCCTAATTTTTGTCCTAGTTCTCAATCTCCTCCACCACACGCCTTGTTCCTAACCTACTTCCCCGTGATGTCCGCCGCCGGAACTGGGTTTCCCTTTCATCACGATCCAATCCTCCCGCGCAATTCTCTTCAAGGGCCCCCTGCTCCCACGCCCAACCCCCGCCGTCTTCCACCGCCGTGTTGGTCCCATGAGGAGACCGTTGCCCTAATCGACGCGTACCGCGACAAATGGTACTCTCTCTGCCGCGGAAGCCTCAAGGTCAACCACTGGCAGGAAGTCGCCGACGCCGTAGGGCATCGATGCCCGACAGCTTCTCCGCCAAAGACCGCGGTTCAGTGCCGTCACAAAATGGAGAAGCTTCGGAAAAGGTACAGAACTGAGATCCAGCGGGTGAGATCTGTGCCCCTTTCCAGATGCACTTCCTCTTGGGTTCACTTCAAGCGTATGGATCTTATGGAAAAGGGTCCACAAGCGAAACCGGACTATAACACAGAGAGTGACGCTGAAGGTAACGATGACGAAGAAGAACATAAGAGCTTTTACGTGAAGAATTTCAACAATGTTTCTCCAATTACTCCTATCAACGCTATTCACAATCTTTATGGAAATTGCAATCCAAACCAAACTGGCAGTTTGACTGGGTTTAGAATCAGAGTACCTACCGCCACTGGTGTGAGTATTGCACATCCTGGACCAAATTTTTACACTAAATTTGAGCAAAAGTGTGTTGTGAAACCCAGTTTGAGTAATGATAATGATGCTAAGGTTGATTATAAGAGTGGGGGTCTGAAAGGAAGCGAAGAGATGGGCAAGAAGAGGCAAAGAGAGGCAATGGAGGAGATGGTGGGTGCGATTAAGCTTTTGGGAGATGGGTTTTTGAGGGTGGAGGAAATGAAGATGGAGATGGCGAGAGAGATTGAGAGTATGAGAATGGAGATGGAGATGAAGCGAACAGGGATGGTTCTAGAGTTGCAGCAGAGGGTTTTTGAGGGTTTTGCTAAAGCTTTCTCGGACAAGAAGAGTAAACAGAAGTCCAAGAACATGGGATCATCGGACTCCTCATAGTTAGGTAGGTAATGGATTTGCTTAGCTGGGTGGTTTGACTTTGAATTTTGAGTATTTGTTTGTTCGAGTGTCAGCATTCTGGAAGATATTGCAGAAGGAACTCAGTATCTATAATTCCAAGAACATTGGAATTTGATGGCTTCAAATATCGTATAACTACATCATTTGTGGATTGAAATTTTAAGACATTGCCAATCTCTTGGACGTTTGGTTTAGTTAACCAATCTGTGGATTTGTAAATGTGATTTCTTGTTTAAGACATAAGAGGAATGATAAGATGTATTTTGTAAGAAAGAATAACGTAGAAATCATTTGTTATTATAAATTATTTAATGACTTACTAATTAAAAAAAATGCCTTATGTTGTTCGGATTGAAAATGGAAGTATATAATGGATATTAAATTATTATAAAATTAGTTAAATAATAAATAAAATTATTAAATAAAAATTAATTAATTATAATTTATAAGAATTTATTAAGTTATAAATATTAATCAACTAATTAATAAATTGATTTATTTTTAATAATTATTAAGATAAATCGCATTAAAAATTTTGACATTTTAAAAACTTTATGATTAGAATTAGATGAGTTTTTTAATTATTGTTTAAAAATTTAGCATCAAATATAAAAATATTTTATGCAGGATTAAATGAGTTTTTTTCACATGATAAAAAGAAGAGGATCTTTTGGGAATTGAACCCGACGTGAATCGAACACGCAACCTTCTGATCTGGAGTCAGACGCGCTACCATTGCGCCACGGATCCTTATTAGTTTTGTTTCCGCGCAGATAGATCAAAAACTGGTATATACATCGCTTCAACTCACTTTCCTGACCATTAAGGGAATTGTGCCCATCACAGTCTTTGCTTATCGCTGGCAATGGAAGTTGTTGTAATCAATTCCTACCAAGTGACGTAGAGATAGAAACATGGAAAGGAAATGAATGTCGAGAAAAATGGTGTGGATAATGATTAGTGACTTTTCATTAGTGAATAATGAACAATGAATTATTACATTTAACACGATTATATACACACAAATCTAAGATCCTGACGAGCCCGCGACAGTCTTCATTCTCCCAAGCCGCAGGGAAATATGTTTTTCCAAGACACCCAACGTTACTATTGCCCCATAGCTCCCATCAAGAGGCTAAGACGATAATAAGAATGAAAAGTTGATTATCCGATTCTACTTGAATTGTTATAAACCCTTCTGCCTGCCCTAAAATGCAGGATAACAAGATTAGAACCATAAAAGCTGCCATTACAAAGATTCACAAGTCAAAATGCAAGAAAAAGTGTGTCAATCTTTGGACCAATGACAGAAGGTTGTTAATTAGAAAAGGTTATAATAGCAAACAAGCTTAGCAAGTAAGTAATCCTATTGGCAGATTATGTTCATGGATGGGACACAAAATACAAAGAAAAAATGTCAAAAACATGTGAAACAGAGGTCTCGACAGAACAGAACACTATAATTTGCGATTGAAGTCAGCTGTGATTAAAGATGAACTGCTCTGTAGCAATCAACAACAGTAACAGATTAGTGGAAGATGTTCAGTAAGGTAACCGAAGTATAAAAGAGGAGAGGAAGAAGATGATGCTTCTGAGAAAACGGATGACCATTTTATATCTTGCAATAGTTTACTAAATCCAGCTCATAATGTAGATAATTGTAATTATGTTGCAACATATAAAAGCACAACGAATTCATAATCAGCCAATTTTACCGAAACAATGAAATCATATCCACAATACTAGCCATTGAAAGAAGAAGTACAATCAAATTACACATGTTGGAAGTATGCACATGGTTGACTTGAATCTCACAAGAAAAATAGGCCTTGGGCACAAAAGAATCTGACAAACCAACTTACTTTAATATGTAGCACCATAATCTGTTTCCAGCCGAATAATACCCTACTACGAGAAAAGCAAAAATGAGTTTACAATATTCACAAATCAATTACTGAAACAATTCATGGTAAGCAACAAAATCATAATGGATAAAAAGACGAATTCTAATCAATATGGAAACACATCACAGTTTCAAAATATATAAATCTGTCCAGGAAAACTTCTGTCAAACAAAAAATTTGTCCTAAACCTTTCAAAGTCATAGGACAACAATAAGGAAACTATATGGTTAACCAATATCTATAACAGATAGCTGATAGCTCATGTAAGTTTCCTCTGGTCTATTAAGACAAAGATGAAAGATATCTTTGATTTCTTCTTCATAACACTAAAGTCATATACTTCCATGGCCACAAAGCAAGAAAGTTTGCTCTGTAACTTGAATTTGGTGGACGCAAATACCTATTATCTATTTAGGCTCAGTAATCCTATGGTTTGTTTCCTACCTAGCAGGAATAAAGATGATGATCTTCCTTAGTCATTTTCCTAGAAGAGGATATTTGTACATTACCACCATATAGCTCAAATAAAGAGGGACAAAGAAATCTTGCGGTTCAGTTTCAGGTCTTTTGGTGCATCCACGTTCAATTTGAAGTTATGGGAAATATAGAACAGTTAAACAATACCGCTCTGTTTCCAAAAACTAGACCAGAAGTCCACGACATGATTGCCTGAGTCTCGCATGGCGGGGTCCAAGGAGGCCCTCTGTTTCTTCAGCCAGCACTAATGAAAACCAACTATCATCCAATGTGCTTAGTACATTTCAAATGCTCCTCGAGTCCAAGTAATCAAAGTAAACTAGGAACATCATATTCTCAGAGTTCAATTAATTATTCTTACTAGATTAAAGAAAAGACAAGGAAATTTGGCATGCATTGAACTGGATAGCATCATACCATTAGAAGAGAGAATCATACCTCACCAAATTGAGACCCACAAGCCTGTTTATCACCACAAAAAAACCCAAGAAAGACACAAGCAATGCTCATCACTACACATGCCATTACAAGCCATGCAACATTCTGTGGAAGAATTGACCTTGAAGTTAGAGCCCCACTTCACAGCATCACCCCACAGCTCCATATGTTCAACCCCTCTGCAACAATCCTCCTCATTTTCTTCTCCTCGATTCTTCTTCTACTCACCAATACCAAAACAGACTCCACGGAACTTCGTCGAAACACAACAGAGAAGCAGAGGTAAGCAATGAAGCAAGACACTGCACCCACCAAGAGAAGGATGAGTAAGAGTGGAACGACCGAGTTGTCAATCGGTCTGCCAGCGGCCCACTTGCGCTACTCGCACAGAAATCACCCACAAACCCCTTTTTTCTTGATAATGTGATCGATCTTTTGTCGTCTGGCGAATAGCTCATACTGAGAGTTTTTGGAATTACAGGGCTCGGAGGAATCGTTATCCGACACGTCTACTCTTCCTAGTACTTGTGTCTATCGAGTGAAGAAAATACAAGGAATTACCATATTCGTGTCTTGTAAAGAAACAAGGATCGAGAGCTTGTCTTGAATCGTCTCTGTCTTAAGTTCAACCAACTTTCACACTTCCCACCATTTCCTGTATTATCAATACTAAACACATTAAAAGTGTTAAAAAGTATAAAACTTTTTCTAATTTTTTAATTAAATAACTAAACTTTTAAAATTCTAATAACTTGATTTAAAAATTTAATTATCTTAACATTTTACTGAAATAATTGATGATAATAGAACACCTTTTACTGAAATATATAGACATTTACTTTTAAAAATTAGGGATAAAATAAACTGACTTATAGAATTAAATTTAGGTATTTTTAAACCAATATGACTCAGGTTCATATTAATTTTATGTCCAATTTTTTAAGCAAAATATGTTGTTTAGAAGAATGAGGCCTCGGACAAATTTGAACCTAAGTAATTCAAATCTTAACTCAATTAAAAAAAGCATTGTTTTATAATTTAATTTTAAAAAAATTAACGAGACCAACTCATAAGCTGACTCATTGCTATTAGGAATGGCAAAATTTGCCGACCCACTTTTGACTCTAGTTAACCGGACCGCGAGTCGATTATGGTCAACCCGAGTGGGGCACAAGCTAACTATTATTTTCAAAACAACATCGTTTTGGAAGTTTTTATTTTAAAAAATAAATGACAAGTCAGGTCAAGCAAAGCCTCCTGTGATCCGTTGGATTATAACTCGAGTTATGGCCTGATCTATCCCGACCCAACCTAATTGCTCTCTCTAAAAAAATTAATAAATAAATAAGTACCGCATAAATAAATACATAACAACTCATAATTTATATCCTAAAAATATTATTAATTCACATAAATATCTACTTATTCATAACTTTTTCACGTAAATACTTATGACTAAAAGTGATTCCATGAGTTACGTAATAAAATACTAACAAAATTAATATTTTAATCAAAATTTTCTCAGTAGAAAGTTAACTAATAGAATTTATAAAAAGGGTTAAAAATTGAATAAAATTTTAAAAAATTACTTTACCAAAATTTTAATTTTAATTTATAAAGCAGATTTTATTTTGAAAATCAA
This sequence comes from Erythroxylum flavicans, assembly GCA_027576715.1. NCBI lineage: Eukaryota > Viridiplantae > Streptophyta > Magnoliopsida > Malpighiales > Erythroxylaceae > Erythroxylum > Erythroxylum flavicans. The sequence goes on from JANZXP010000009.1 coordinate 25,983,195, forward strand.
ACTAATTATTTTATAAAAATTAACCGATTAATTAATAAATTGAACATTTTTAATAATAAAATTATTAAACTAAATCAAACTTAAAAATTAAAAATTTAAACAATTAATCACTTGATTAAAAATTTAAATAATTGAAATTTGTAAAAAATTTACACTTTAAAATCTATCATGTTTAATAGTGATGCAGTGAAATCCTGTTTTCTCGTCCTTTCTAAATTGTGCAATTTGTTATGTAATCCGAATCTCAAAACATTTCATTTCAGAATGTTTCAATTAAGGAAAGTCAAAACCAACCAACCTGTTATTTAAAAAACGAAATTATTTTGCTCAAAATAACGTTACTTTGAAAAATTTTTACTTAAAAACATAAATAACAAGTCGGCCCAACCGTGGCTTGTCGAGCCATAGCTTAGGTAAGTCAGTCCAAACTACGGGTCTACCCATTCCGACCGGCCGGATCACGTGTTACCATAACTCGGGGTCAGCTCCTAGCCCAACCCGGCCAATTAACATTCCTACGTGGGGGTTAGCTTAAATAAAAAGCGCTAGATTGAAGGTAGATTGGACACTGAATTCAGTATCGCGGCTTTACTTTCTTTTCTTTGATTAACAAAGGCAATAACCTCGAGTTACAAGTGACTATGGTAAGCATGTTCGAATCAGAAAAGAATAGTTAGAAATTTTATTAAGAAAGTGCACAATTGCCTCGAGAAACTCCAAAGACAAGCCTCATGGCATAGTAGAGAATTAATACAATCAAGATTCAAGACCAGCCGTCCAGGATCTGGAAATAATTTGGCAACACTTCATAAGATCAGGAATGTGATTGATCTTCTTCAATCCATTGTTTTACACCAACAGAACATTAATCTTCCAGGTAAAGCTAAAGGGTATCACTATACCAACTCTCAAAATGATTTTGATATCTATGAAAAATACCATGAAACATTATTTACCTCTTTGCATACCAATCCAAAAAACGCATCTATGATTAGCAGACCTTATGCGTGTCCAAAACCTTTAAATCAGCACAAAACTCGAACTACCCTCACTCCATCAGACACTAAGTCTTTTGGAACTTAAACCAAAGGTTATGTCCATTGGATATATTGGAATTCCTAGTTTCCAATCTGACTCAACACCAATGCAACTAAAGCATGGTCGTTTTAGAATGGTGGAAAAGTACTTCAATGGCCGCAAAAACCTTCATTTGCCAGCAAGTTCCAACTTAAATTAAATGCGAACACACAAAAGAGGGATTTATTTCTATGGCGGATAAATCAACAGCAAAGGATGAAGTGATGGTCGAGGTTTTAAGAAGCTGCTTGTATTTCCCCCAAGTCAAAATCAACAGTGCGCAGAATACTGGTTGAGGTTCCATGTAGTCTAAATATGACTCCATGCTTCAAATGCCAATCATATCAGCAGTAAATTCCATGATGATCAAATCCCATTAATTTTGCAGGCTTTTCATACTTAGCATGGGACATAACTGTGTTAAGAATCTGCATTATTATGACGCTGTGTCCAAATTTCTTTCCTAAAAGCTTTAGCGGCTCATTGTTGACTCCTAATTAGGTTCATGATCCAACCCCATCTAGATGCCTTCCAATGAAGGAGGGAATCAAAATGTCTGAAGTTCCTTATCATACACGGGAAAAAAAAGCCTCAATTTCTCGACCTGAATAATCTCGACCTGAAGTCCATAAGTTAGATGACTTTTACTGATAAATTAAGTGTCAATATCATACAAAGCATACCAAGATTCCATTGTCCAACCCTTTGTGGGTGAATCCTTACAGCATAAACTTGAGACTTGACCAGATATCCAGGCTTTCAATCCATAAAGGCTTGAAGAAGCAGGACTCTTATTTACCATATAATACCAAGCTCAACTTTTCCAGAATGATGCAGTTAAGTTTTGACGAGAATGCTCCAAATATAAGCATATACAGCAGCCTGTGTCATTTCAAATCTGTACCATAGACAAATCAACTGTGACCATTGGTTCCTCCATTGGCCAATCATCTCTCTTAGAAATGAACAAGATGCGGCATCTTCACAAACCATGTTCTCCAGTAAAACAGGTTAAAGCATAAAGACAACAACAGCCACACATTCTGCCATAAGAAACAACACAAGTACAGACGTACATCAATAGTATGATCCTGAACCACCACTCCCCATGTAGCCACCGCCACTCATGCCACGATTGGAATACATTGATGAATATGAGCTACCACCAACCTGTCATTAACAAACAAAACATAAGCAGCCAAAAGATAGGCTGTGAACATTATCTCTGAACATAAAATGTGAAGTTCATACATCACCCCCACGAGAAATATATTCAGCACCATAGCTTGAAGGGTACATTCCACCTACGTCATTGCCAGAATAAGAACCTGAAGCCATACAGTTTTTAGTAGCTAGGCAAAGCTTAATGCACATCACCAATTATAGTAAGTCAGATATACCTCCATATCCCATACCCTGACGACTTCCGTATGATCCGTGTGAATCATGACCTGAAATGGAACTTCTGCTACTGCCATATCCCATGCTAGACCTCCCAAGTCTACCAAAGAGAAGGCACAATTATGAGTGACTGCAGCATTTTACATTGAACACAAAATCAAACTAAAACTTACTTACCTATCCCCATATGCATCTCCATAGTGAGAAGCACTAGCACCAAGGTCATAGTCTAAACGGGCTCTTGAATGACGGGCACCAGTCTCAGCATAACGTGGAGGAATATCATCCTAAAATTTCATAGCGACCGTCAGAATTGCTTGCATCATATTTAAGCAAGGATAAAGGATAGGAATTTTGCGTCAAGAAACAATATAGACAAATAAGAAACTAACCACTGCAGTGTATGGACGTTTTGACCCGGGCATAGGGTCATAATCACGAGGTCGCCCTTCACGATAACTAGGAAGAGGCCTGTCAAACCTTTGACCATAGCTGTCATCTATATAAGCTCTCCTTGTAGATGTGCGAGCTGTACCTCTAGGAATATCAGAATAACCAGAACTGCGAGAAGAATATTCATCTCTATAAGACTGGCGTCTCTCTGGAACAACCCTAGAACCGTAATCAGCAGCAGCTCTGGGCCTTGGAGGAGGTAGTTCATCACGCCGACCATAGTCCCTCTTTAAGCTACTTTTTGGATATGAAGGCGCTGTCCATACAAATAAAACAATGTTTACTTGGGGCGTCACATACACACAGTAAAAATCTCCAAATATAACCAATTCAGAATGGCTGCATACCAGGTGCTCTTCTGTCATAAGACCTAGGAGGAGGAGGTGGTGGAGGCAGAGGTCTACTCCTTGCAGACATGGATATCAGAGGTGGTCGTCTATCCCTCAATCCAACAGGTCTTTTCACACTGGAAGGCGGCATGCGATTTCCCACTCCTCTTGCTGTACGGGGAGGAATGCCACGTGGGGCAGACCGAATCCATGGACCTCTGACAGCCCTACCAATCCCACGTGCAGACCTAAAATCACCACGACTTGAATGTTTTCCTTTCCCTCGCTGAAGTGGTCTTGATAACCTGGCCCTAACCTTAGCCTGAAACGCAATATCAGACTATTAAATAAATTCATAGACAAGAAGCAACACCACAACCTATTTAGAAGATTCAAAAAGAGAAGCTGGAAACAATCACTGAACCTTGTTATCTCCGTCACCCAAATCAACATTGTTAATGCATTTGGCACATGTTACAGCAGCATCGTGTGTGTCAAATGTTACAAAACCAAAATCCTTTCTCTTAGCAGATGGCATATTTCGGGCAAGTTCAATCTTTTCAATCTCTCCATGTTTCTTTAGAAGCCCTCGAACACGATCCTCATCCCATGAAGCAGGTAGACCATCAATAAATACTGTCTTCACCTGAATTTAGAGAATTGAATAAGCGGCAGGCTTGTGCATTAAAAAACTCCAAATATCATGTCAGTATGCAATTAATAATTAAAAAAAAGAACACAAAACATGGTGGCAAATATCTGAAACAAGGACCATAGCTCACAGGAGGTATCTACAAACTATGATCTTCCCATAACGCATCAGGACTGTTGAGTTAATGGCGATACAATCTTCTTTCCTTGCCGTGGTGCAAGAAAAAATACAAGCTGATGAATAAAACTCATCTCTGTAGAGCTAAAATCCAAAATCAAGATAGAACAGCTTAACAAGTAATTACCTGGGCCATGATTTCATCACCAGGGTCAATGAAGGAATCTGCAAAAGAAACCTTTGCAGGTCTATCAACTCCAAATAAAACATCTCTCTTCTGAAGACGCTTAAAAGCATCCATGGCATCTGAACGAGATGAAAATTCCAAAAAGGCAAATCCACGATTCATTCCTTCACTGTTACTGTCTTCTACCAGCGTTATATCCTCAACATTCACAACTCCATAATGTTTTAGTTTCTCTTTCAACTGAAAAGAGGAGTAATTACCACAATATGAAGAATATTGCATTTCCAAATTTCAGTCAAGAAGGCTTGATGTTATATCAACTATACAAATCCATTTACTTACAGCTTCCTTTGTCCATGACTTGCAAATGTTACCCAAAAAAAGGGTGTCACTGTCTTGGCTCGGCGTAACGCCACACTGTTTCCCTTTGATCTGAAATTGCAGTCACCAAGAGATGACATTTAACACTAATATATTTACTTTATAATCAAAATATGGCGTGACAAAGTTTACCACTGGGTTTTTGAGCTCAGTCACAGCTCTTTTTGCTTGTTCTACAGTTGCAAAACGCAAAAACGCAAATCCTTTGTTTTTCTTGGTCTGTGGGTTCATCATGAGCCTAACTTCCGTAAGCTCACCAACTCGATTGAAAACTCTTCGCAGATCATCCTCAGTAGCATCCTTATCTAAACCCCCAACAAATACCTCAAACTCCTTACGCTTACGCCTCTCTTGCACAACATCATGGTGGTCATCCTCATCGTCTGCATCGTCAGTCTCAGCATGCTCCACCTCCTGACCACTATGTTCAATATCCTCTTCAGCTTCAAGTTCTTCAGGAACCTCCTCTTCCAATTCTTCCACTATCAGATCAGCCTCTTCTTCTTCAACTACATCCTCCTCCCCAGGTTCTTCTTCAACTTCCTCTTCCACTTCCTGTATATCCTCTTGTTCAATTTCCTTATCATCATAGTCGGCCCCGCCATATTCTTCGGGTTCATACTCAGTTTCATTATCATCAAGCTCTAACCGCTCATCTTTTTCATATTCATCTACAGTTTCCTTGGTCTCATCTTCCTCTTCTGCCAGAAAAAAGGGGCGGGTGATCTTGACCAGTAAAGAAATACTCATAATCTCCAATCTTAGGAGATATCTCAAATGTTTCCACTATCAAATTTATCCCACAAATTCTTGATATCCCAAGGGGTTCAAATAACAAAACCAAATTATATCCACCTCATACCTATTTCCTACTTCATAACCGACAAATACATTTACATCCTAATGCACAACATCGAATGAAAAAGCTCCCAGAGCATCACAAGAACCGTATGAGTAACGAAAAGAAATAACTTTGCTGCACTCGTCTAATTATATACTGCAGATAGACATGGAGGCACTCATCTAATTAAATACCCCATAATAACCAAAGCGATTTCTATGATAATATTTCTTTGGAAACCGTAGCCTAGAAACCCACGCTTAACGCCCATTACAAGTAATAAATAATAATTCCCAATAGGACATTAACTAGTGCCAAATCACGAAATATGCATGCTTTTCAACATAATCAACTACTAGGTCGCAAATTAAAGATGCCAGTAAAATCAGATCTTTGAAGCGAGAAACACTTACTGCTCAAAGAAGCCGACCCATTCAAATCCAATTTGGGCCTCTCACCACCAAGCTTTTCTTCAACTTCTTGTTTTTCCTCCACTGTTGGTGCCTCTTCCGAATCTCCAATCACCTGATTCTGAGGCTTTGTCGCTGCTCTCGTGACTCTCGTTGCCCTTTTCTGGCCAGCTGCTGCCGCTCCTCTCTTCACGACTCTGGGAGGCATCTTTTTGGGTTTGATTACGACTCACAAGAACACACTTCTCAGAAACCCTAACTTAACAGAGACACCCTGATTCAGAGATAAAATTTAATTATCTTTATCTAAACCCTAGGATGTGGGAAGGTACTAGCAAAATCTGAAACCCCATGGCCTATTTATATTGGGCTAACTCTTTACCTCGGTGAGAGGAAATGCGTGCCCATTACGCGTTTTACTGTATACTAGGAAATACGTTAAAAACGTTTGGCTTACGTGGACAAAAATTGTTAAATATCTCATCTAAAAAATTAAGAACACATAGAAATCTTCCTCCTTCTAGAATTATAAGTTTATAACGCCTAGATTATAGGCTGTTCTGTCAAGTTTTTTAAAATAATTTTTTAAAATTAAAAATATAAAATAATTTATATTTTAATTTAATTAGATCAAAATTTAGGTTGTTCATATGTAAATTTGCTTAAAACTTAAATTTTTTATTAAAGTAAAATGATGTTATTTTTTTAGAATAATTAGACCTCAAGTTTATCTAGACCTAGACTTGATTCATGAATCAGTCCATTAAAAATAACTAAATTTAGTTTTATGGGTCAAAAATTGTTATCCCTAGCCTAAATCATTTTATCTATGTTATGAAATTGTTAATTATTATTAGAAATTTTGTAAATTTAGTTGAAGAGAGAGGTTCAAATAATTTAAATTTTATTTTAAAATATTTTTACTTGTAATGTTTGACTTTAATTTCCATATGATGAATTAAAATTTTATTTAACATATACAATTTATACACTATTATATATATGTTCAAAATTTTATTATATAATAACCAAAAATCTTCTTTTTATTATATAATACCAAGAATGAAAATTTTTTTAACTCTCTTTTCTTCGGACTCTTTTCTTCAGTTCATCACTTTACAGAAAAAAGACACATTACACTTTGTTTACTTTATCTAATATTTGGATTGAAGGAGGGAATCTAAAAACTTAGGGATTTAATTTTGTTGAAACTACGGCGCCTTTTTTTTGGATAATCATAAGGGTAGTGCCCAAATATATTAAGAAAACTTAGAAAGAAACAAAAATTACATCGCGCATAGCCGAAACATGGAGACCCTAATTACATACCCAAATACCAACATTTCAAGTCCCACTGGACAAGTAATGAGCTTATGGACATCAAGTGGAAGGGAAAGGGCATGATAAGCCAACCAATCAACACATTGGCTAGCCTCCTTGTACATGTGAGAAATGTGAACCACCCAATCCTTTTGAAGGAAAGACCAAATGTCCTTATAGAAAGCGGCATTTGACATTCGCTCATTTGACCCCTTACGAAGGGTATCAACTATCAGCGCATTGTCAGATTCCATATGTACTTGTCGACAACCTTCTTGCCATGCAATCTGGAATCCTATACGTATTGTCCAAAGTTCTAATGCCACAGAAGAAGCTATGCCAACATTATGAGCGAACCCAGAGATCCACCCTCCTGATTCATTACGTAAAAGGCCTCCTGCTCCAGCCAGTCCTGGATTCCCTTTGGACGCCCCATCCGTGTTCAATTTCACTCATCCTCTCTCTGGAGGCCATCGCCCAACTGATATCTAATCTCTCGTTTTCACCGCTCGGTTATTTTCATCTCCTGCATTGTGTGCCTGGTGACATGAAAGGGCATATTGCCACACTTTTGCAGCCGGATTTTGCGGCCGTGCAAAATTATCCTCAAATAATAATTGATTATGCCATCGCCGTAACTTCCAACACGCTACTGCAAAGATAGTTGGCCATGGGATAATTTCGTTCGGATCTCCCCGTGTTGATAGATTACGGAGCATCCAAGTGTCCCTATTTGTCGACACGAACATGTTCCAATCCTTTGGCCGTACAAGTACAGATCATACCTCTCTTGCCAACCAGCAGTCTCTGAGGACATGAAGAGCTGATTCTTCAACTACACGACATCCTGAACAGCTACTATCATCAGTCAGCCCCCGAGCAGTTCGTTCCATGTTGGTAAGGAGTTTGCCATGTTTGACGAGTCATAGGAAACTCCGAATGCGTTGTGGTCTCTTCCATCTCTAGATGATCTTCCACAGCATCTGTTCTTCAGCGAAAAGTCCATTGGTCAACAGGATATATGCTGATTTAACTGTCAGCTGTCACTCGATGTGAAATGCCATATCGGTTTATCAGCACCGCGCTCCATGTTCAGTCCCGGGATCGATGCAACCTGCATTAACACAGAACTTGGCAAAAGGTTAGCAGATAACTCCCATCTCCATTCTCCGTCTTCCCCATAATCACTGACCCTTCCCTCCAAATCCGTTTCTACTAGTAATTCATTAATTTTGCCTACCAATGGCCCATCCGGCCCTAGCCAATTATTAGTTAAAAAATGAACTAAGTCTCCCGAGCCCACAACCCAGCCAACTCCTCCCTCAATTATGGGTCATATCTCACAAAGTCCTCTCCATAACCAGGATGAGTGGTGGCCCACTTTAAATTTGGGTATAATTGCTCCATCATCGTATTTAGCTTTTAACACCTATGACCACATAGATTCCGCATCATTGATTATGCCCCAGCAAACCTTAGCGAGGAACGCCTCATTCATGTGGAGTAATTTGCGTACACCAAGCCCTCCACACGTAAACGGTGGGTTACTTTTTTCCAGGTGACCATATGTGTCTTTCGGTGGCTAGGTTGGCTCCCCCAAATAAATTCCTTACTCATCTTCTCCACCTCCTCCAATACTTTATAAAGAACTTTATTGAATTACGTAGCATATAGCGGGATTGATCCAACAATTAAATTTGCCAATATTACCCGTTCGACTAGTGTTAAAGAAGAAGCCACCCAACCCGACATCCGAGCTTTAACTTCCTCCACAATCTTGCTATAAGTGCCTTTTGTGACCTTTCCATGCAGCATTGGTACTCCTAAATATTGGCCCAAGTTATCAGTTACTTCAAAAGAACTTACCCGCACTATTTGTTGTCGGCTTTCATTAGCCACATTCCTAGAAAAATACATCACCATATTGGATGTGCTAATTTGATTTCCCAACACTCGGTAAAACACGTTGAGAGTCTGTTGGACCTCCTGTATTTGTTCCAATGATGCCTCTGCAAACAGTAAAAGGTCATCTGCAAATATTAGGTAGGGAACTATCGGTCCTCTCGCCCCCACTCGAATCGGTTTCCAGCTACCGCATGCACTTTTGATTTGATCAGATGCTCAAGTCTCTCTATACAAAGGACAAAGATATATGGAAATAGTGGGCAACCTTGCCGAATACCCCATCCTATATCAAATTGATCTGTCAATTCCCCGTTCCATAAAATCTACATTTTTTAGGTCGTTAGGCAGTCCGTGATAGCTGTACGCATCTTCACCGGTATAGACAAGGCATGTAGAGTATCCAGTACAAACTCCCAGTAAAGGTTATCATATGCCTTCTCGAGGTTTACTTTTATAGCCATAAACCCCTTCTTTCGCTTTAAAGTCCTCATTATATGGATGAGTTCCTGGGCAACTATAATGTTATCTTGAATGTGTCTTTCGGGAACAAAGCTTGCTTGATTCGGCACCACCCATTTCGATATATAAGATCTGAGCCTATTTGCTAACACCTTTGTAACCAGCTTGTATGATACATTGCACAGGCTTATAGGCCTAAACTGATGAATAGTCTCTGGTTGTTCGACTTTCGGTAGAAGGACAATGAGGGTCTGATTGACTAACCTTGCCGATTTCTCCCCTTCGAAAACATCAAATACAAACTGAGTTGCTTGTTCACCAATAATGAGCTAATTATTCCGATAAAATATTGCATGATAGCCATCCACTCCAGGAGCTTTCAGAGGTCCCATTTCCTTAATTGCCCGAAGCACTTCCCCTGCCGATATCTTACCATCCAGATTGGCTAACGCATCACTACCTACTGCAGGGAACTGATATGGTATGCTCTCTAAAGGAACGTTTTGCTTGCGACCATAAAACTCCCGACAGTGATTCACCACATGATCCCTCAATGCCAAATCATCTGAACACCAGTTGTCTCCAGCTAATCGAAGACTAGAAACACGAATTGCCCTCCGCTTGATAACTGCTTTGCTGTGGAAGAATCGAGTATTACGATCACCCAACCGTATATCATCGCACCTTGCCTTCTGGTTCCATAATATTTCTTCCTAGACGAGTACTTCCTCGAGTTCCATCTGCAGTTTTACTTCTAGGTCTCTTAGGAAGTAATTGCCAGGTTCCATCGGTAATGCCCTTTGAATCCCAGCTAACCGTGCCTTAATCCTTCTCTTCCTTCCACGAATACATCTAAAGACTTCGTGGTTCCATTTCTGCAATGTCTCTGTCATTTCAAATAAGCTATCCGAGAGGGACAATTGGTGCTTCCATTCTTGCACTAACAGATTTGCAAATTCCGGATGTCGTTGCCATGCAACTTGGTAGCGAAACGGTCTTCGACCCCTCCTTATATCGTTGTTCTCATTTATGTCGAGCAAAAATGGGTGATGATCAGATTTCATCGGTGCAAGAACTTTGATCACTGTGTTCGGAAGGTCAGTAACCCAGTGTGCATTCACCACTGCCCTGTCTAGCCTCATGAACACCCTATTATATACTCCTCTTTTCGGTCCTCGCCATGTAAATCTTAGACCTACGCTCCCCAGACCAATCAGTTGACATTCATCAAGGATCCCCTGAAAACGCAAACAACGTAATTGGTCCATCGATGCACCGCCCGACTTCTCCGATAGGGATGCCACTTCATTAAAGTCACCGATCACCAACTATTGCCGATTAATCTGGTTAGCTAAATTTTTGAGATCCTCCCATAAACCTCTCCGGATCTGTTTGTTGGGATCACCATATACTGCCGTTACCCATGCCATTTTTTAATCTCCCCATTCAACTCTAAAATGGAGTGCCTGTTCTAACCTTGTAACTGAGTTTACCTTCACCTCTTGATGTTTCCACCACACCCAAATACCTTCAGAGAATCCCCTTACTTTCAACCGAACCTGCACGAACCCCCTGAATCTCCTTTTTACACGATCTGCGCTTGCTTCACTGATTCGTGTTCAATTATAACTACTATATCCGGCTTATGTTCAGTCATATAATCATGCAAAACTGAGATGAACTTCGAATCCCCCGCTCCTCGACAATTCCATACGAAACAACGCATAAAATTAACTATATGAGGTTGGAGGTTGCTCATTAGGCCGTCTCCATGACCATACTGGTCGTCAAGATCTCCGCTTCATCTACCTCTTCCTCCGATCAGTCCTCTCTTGTTCGAAATTAGGCAATTCATTAACCAGATTCGGTGCTACTATTTGGTTTTCTGGCAGTGATATACCAGGCGTCAGTTGCACCATTGGAGGTTGTTGTTGGGTAATCTCGTGATTCAAAGTTATTGCAGTGGCTTGTTGCCTATCCCCAAGACTTAGGTGTCCATCCGGGTCATCTCCATGATGCTCCATCCCCGGTTGGAGCAGATCACCAGTCACCCGTTGTATGGTCTCGTGCAACATAGCAGCGAGAGCGTCAGCGTCCTTAATGTTAGACTCTTGTGGGTTGGGCCAGCTACTCTCCTTCTGGCCCAGCCCTGTCAAGGCATTACCAATTGATTTGGCTGACTGTTTTCTAGCTCATTGTTTACCCTGGCCCATCTGGAGGGGCCTCGCCTGAAATACCATCTCTCCCACTTTTAAGAAATTCTTTCCGCTATTGGTTCAATCATGCCTTTCTCTTTGTTCCCATTATGTACTTGTAAATATATCTGCATTCCTCAATGTATTATCTTTCGAGATCCCCTCTACATTAGCCTCATCCCATAAGATATGATATATAGAACCCCCTTTAGACGATTGCCCAAAATTTGGTCCTACCTAGCCTTTTCGATTATCAATATTTATGGACGTTCCCAGCGATTTGCACGTCTTTCCTTGAACAATCATCCACGGCCCAAACGACGGAGTTAGTTCGTGAAACAACAGCATTTCATTAATTTTCATCACTTGTGTTAATTAAGACTAATGTGTTTTATTAATTAGAGTTTCTGAAACATGTGACAAACTATGTCAGCAAAGATAACAAAGATACTAACCTCGAGTTATAATTTTCAAAAATTGAAAATTTGAACGTCTAGTTGTCACTTTTTAAAATTCATGCTATTACAAAATTTGGTGAAGTTTGAAATTTTTTTTTAATTAACCCTGTAACAAAAGGTAAGTTGGATTGAGCTTAAGTGGGTAATCTGAATATGTTTGGATCTTGAATAGGTTTGGATCATTTCAAACAATGTCAAAATGATATCATTTTTAGCAATTCGTTTAACATAAGACTAAATGACATTGTTTCGTAACTAATGCTAGACGATTTGGATTGATCTAAGTTTAATTTCAAATCGAAGCTTCATTTGATCCAACTTGACTTGTTGATTTAAGGTTGAACCGAAGTTCGGGCTGGCTGGCATCCTTATCATTAAACCCATGGTTCCAAGTTCAACAATGACTAATTCTTGAAACGCCATGTTCTTGAGCTTCCTGGAAGTAATATTTCCCATAGCAAACACGTGCATATTATGGACCACTATCAGAAAACAAAAGGATTTTATTGGCAATTTTGCATGCATAACTAGAATGCTTACAAAGTCCCTCTTCGATTTAAAGGGTTACCGAAATTATTTAAGTAACCTTAAACTCTCTGAACAAGGAGACTGACTCCATTTCCAGGTTCCAAAACCAACCGAAATGCAGGGCAATGTTGGTATGTTGGTGAGATTGTAAAACTAAACTTTGATAAAATAAGCGACAGAATGACTCTCAGTTCTGTCATACCAAATTGTCGACCTACGCAGATTCGAGGACCTCCACCAAAAGGAATATAAGCCTGTGGACTCTCTGTAGCCCCAACGATTCCATTAGCAAATCTTTCAGGCTTGAACTGATGTGCATCAGGACCCCATGTATCAGGATCCTGCTGCACAATGGATATTGGGATTTGAATGTTGGTTCCTTTGGGAATTACAATTTTATTGAACTTCATATCTTCCAATGTCATTCTTGAACTGAATACCGCTGGTGGGTATAAGCGCAAAGTTTCTTGGATAACCATCGTAAGCTGTGGATTCAAGCAGAAAGCCAGTTTCATTACAGAAGGTCATGAGATGGGGTCGTTTGTCCAAGTGGAATTCAATTGTATTCTCAAGAAAAACTTACAATTTTCATGTTTTGAAGCATGTGAGGATCTAGTGGTAGGCCATCTTTACAAATTTCGAGCACCTCAGCACGTGCTCGTGCTTGCCAATCCTGATGAGTAGCTAGCAGCATCAGACACCATGAGGCTGTGATGGCTGTGGTTTCGTGACCAGCAAAGTATATAGCTTTGCAATTGTCCACTATGAACTTCTTGAGAGAAAAACTTCTTGGAAGGTCTCCAGGTTTAGTGTTACTTTCGACACTTTTTGCCCCTTCAAGTATCATTTGCAGCAGATCGTTCTCCGAGTTCCCTTCAGCCCTCTGCTTCACAATCCTTAGTATCATTGAGCGGATTTCTTTCTCTAATTTCCATATCTCTCTATTAGTCCTGGTTGGTATGTGTCTGGTTTTTTCAGAACGCCAAAGAGTAACAGAAGTTAGAATAATCAAGTACTTATGATGATGGTTTATTGGAATTTTCAATCAATTCGTACCTGAATCCTGGAATGCCGATGAAACCTTTGGACATGACATGTTGAAGATCTCTAAGCTTTAAGAATATTTCTTTCCCTTTTTCATAACTGCTCCCAAAACAAGCACTTGAAATAACATCAGCAGACAAGCGTCTCAAGTCCAGATCAATGTTCATATCTGCAACGCCTCTATTTGATTCGATCCTATCCTCCCAAGACCTTAACACGGAGATTGTAGAGTCCACCATTAAACTAACAAAACCCTTCAACCAAAAAAGTTCCAATCAAGAATTTCAAATGCTCCTAATCAAAATCGTACTATCTGACAAATACCCAGAAAACTCCAGTGAAGTGAGATTTTTTTACCTTAATTCTATCGATATGGAATTCAGGAGCGATGATCTTCCTCTGGTGAGCCCAATTTGAGCCACTTGCAGTTACAATGCTCAGTCCCAGAAGCGGTCCACGATCTTTGGATAAATAAGAAGGCTTACCTAAGCTCAAAGACGAGCAAACGATTATTTCCTTTACCATGTCAATGTCTGTGGTGAACAGCGTGTGTATGTTTCCAGTTGAATAAATGAACGTTTTCCCTGCACAAAATTGGTCATCAGACACAAATATTGATCGTCCCAAGTAGTCTGAGATTGTAAGGTTCAAAGAAAGGGTACCGTATTCGTTAATCCAGTGTCGAAAATGGGGAAAGATAGTGAAAGGCCAGTCATGACGAAGATCACGAGCTTCAGATAGTGACTGGGTCTGTACTTGTGCTTGGATTCTTCTGATTTCAGGGATGTTTCCAAGGAGAAATGAAGGGGAAGGCCCTCTGATTCCTTGTTTGCGAAGAGTTGATCTAAGCTTTTGTGGCTTGGCAAGCAAAAGACTGTACATGTATGCTAAGACTCCCAAAATCCCACCCAAAACCAAAGAAACGACCAACTTCAACATTAGAACCAGATCGGTCTCCATAGTCTCTGCCTTCTACTTCGTACTCAGAACACTCTCTATGTACGTCGGTCTATAGATCACGTTCACGGCCAATGTCTGATTTCGTCAACTTTAACAAGCATCTTGTCCACTAGTGAGCAGCGACGAACCGGCAATATTATAATCCTGAGACTGGCCATTCTTGTGTCTTTGACAGGTATACTTTTAATAGAATTGTGTCTAGTGGGATGTAATGTAACATGATTATGTTTCTAGGGTTAAAATGGCACTCATCTCTTCTGATTCGTGTTTAATTGTATTTTATTAAATTTTATCCGTACATTTATACAAAGTTGATATAAATATATGAATAAAATTTAATAAAATATGATAAGAACGTCATAATTGAAACAAGAGATATGATCCTTAAAAATAGGATGACGAAATTGACTCATCTAAGGTATGAGTTAGGGTCGAATATTTTTCAGTCTAATTGAATTAGAAATATCCTCTTTTTGATTATATGTAATAAATGACATAATCTTAACAGTTAAATAAATTAATATTGTTTTATTAAATTTAATAAAATAATTTCATTTCATTTAATCAATTTATTAAGTTTCTAAACCTAAAATTTAATTAATGTAAATTAAATTCGACCATTTTATCATTTAAATGTTTATTACATTAATATAATAAATGTAGTAATGCTAATATATTAAATTTATTTTTAAATAATTATATTATAACCGTACATTAATGATTACCTTCTTCAATTTGGATTATTTGGTTCTACTTCTATTTTTCTATTGTAGTTTTTAACTTTTTTTTATTTTTAGATTATGTTTTTTATTAAAAAATAAAAAATATGTCTAGTTGAGATTTGTAACATAAAAGCTGAAAATAAAAACTTATTTGATTAATAAAAAAATTAAAAATAAAAACATCTAAGTTAACATTCACTCTAACTTTAAATCTCAACCGACTGTCTTTCCCTTGCTTCAATAGCATTCTTAGAAGTATCAACCAAATTGTACGGATATTAATGTTTGTACCATGATGAAGTAAATAAACCAAAAATACAAAATAATAAACAATTGAAAATGTAAAAACGCAAATAAACGACAAATAAAAAAATTAGTAACACAGAAACGCAGAAATTAAAAAAAAACTAGGAACACAGAAATCAGATATACAAAATGCAGAAATGTACGTAAGGTACCAGAAAACCATGTGCAAAAAAAAAATTGTAATTGATATACGTGATCATAGCATTGAAAGCAAAGTAGCGAATACTGTACCGAATTTAATATCGGATTGAGTTTTGACACGGTATTATATTAGTATCGGTCAATACACAGTATAGTTTCGAGTAAAATTTTAAATTTATGAAATAGTCCCTAAAATTTTATAAATTTTGCAAAATAGTCTATTAGTATATTGTACAGTTATATACTGTATACTTTACAAGTTTATATGAACCCTATTTTCAAAAATCATAATAATAAATAATAATCACAATTAATAATTTAATATTTTCATACAATAATTTTAAATATTTCATATATAAATAATAACCACAATTAATATGAAAAAAAGACAATCATCATAATACAAATATAAAAATAAGAATAATACAAAGTATTTAAAATATT
>JANZXP010000009.1:25999624-26010880 GCA_027576715.1 Erythroxylum flavicans
ATATTTTATTTTGTAATAAAAATTATTTATGCATATAAAAATTATTTAAAATATATTAAACAATATGCAAAGCACAATGTATTAATTATTATATAATTTTAAACCATATGAAACATAAATGAAAATATATGTAACCAAATCTTTTGTATAGATTATAATATAAGTAAAACTAATATACAAATAAATATTAAAACATATAAAAAAGTCAAATAATATTATATAAATCTCAAAATAAATATGAAGATGTGTTTGTGAGTATATTGAGAATTATGTGTAAAACATAAGGATAAAAGGGACTAAAAAATAGGCTCATTAATTGATCTGAAAATTTACATAAAAAAGTACTTTTTGATAAGCTCTAAATTTGAGCTTATTAAAAAGTTATATTTTAGCTGCTAAAAAAATTATATTTACTAAAAAAGTACCTTTTTCATTTTATAGCCAAACACTTATTTTTTTAAAAAAAACTTTTGCTGTGGAAAAAAATATTTATTCACTCTCAAAAAGCTCAACTACTACAAATATTTATTCACTCTCAAAAAGCTCAACTAAAAAGGCACTGGGTCAGTCGGCCTAAGTTTGGCTGCCTAATTAGATCTAAGACAACTGAGTCTGAGCTCGAATTCGATTAGACTTAAAAATATTAACATATTAAGTTGAATTTAACTCAATTTTTTAAATTTAAGATCAACTCAAGATTTAAAGTAGATTCAATAGTTAAAGTTTTTTTTAAAATAATTCAATAGTTAAAGTTTAATCTTAAAATTTAATTAAAAAAATATCATTTTAATTAAATTTTAAATATTAAATAAGAATAATATTATCTTAATTAAATAATAAAATAATATCATTTTAATTAAACCTACGCCAAATACCGATTATCCAATACGGACTCTTATATCTTATCACATGTGGACTGTACTCGGATATTCCTATTCTTTTTTTGATTACAAAAGGAAAATAAAACATAAAATAGCTCAAAGTTTTGGGATAAGCAACACCTGCCTATCTTATAAGAACTCACGTTTTGATAAAAAGGGCAAAGACTTTAACGGGTGGGTCCCAAAATAGCATTTGGAAATCACTGTCGTGTAATAAAATCCATTTTTAGATTTTGACTTGTCAACCCAGACCTAACTGTTCTTAGTCAAGTTAACTAAAAATAGTAAACTCTCCCGCGTCTTTTTCTTTTATATTTTCTAAAATTGCTCATAAAGTAGGTTATTATTAGACTTTTTTTTTAAATTTAAGTTAAATTAAATATATTTCGTAATAGTAATTTACGTAAATTGGTTTAATAAAAAATGTAGCAAATAGATAAGTGATATTTAAGAAAATAGAATTTTTTTTTGGAAAACGGAAAACCCTCAGTCACTTTCTTTTGAATGTGTATTGGTAAACTCTGAATTGACACAGTAGTCTGTAAATCATACCAACTGAATACTTCGCATTAAGTAAGTTTTATACGACAAACTCGATCGAGAGAGTATAGGAAGAGAAATTAGAACACATGACCTTTTAGATCCATACCCTCAACTCCACTAACTCGACTACCTCTTACGGGACCTTAGGAAAATAGAAATTAGAATAAAAGACATACATTTTCTTATAATTTAATAAATCTTAAATTTTTAAAAATTTTAAATTATAGATCTTTTTATTTTGTAAATTTTCAAAAATTATTTTCTTCAAGAATTAGTTTTAAAATAATAATAAAATATAGATAGTACTCAACTCAATTATTAAATTTGACTTAAATTAATTAAATTTGATATTAATTTTATAATATTTAAGTTTAAGAAATAAGCTATTTTTACATAAATAATATTTGATTAATTTGGTTTATATTGTATATATTTTGTTATTATTTTTAATTAAAATTTAAGAATAATTATTAGGGAAATTTATATATTTTTCGTTAATTACGAGGGCATGTACGGGATGACCTGTGTCTATTTCTCTCTCTTCGTGTCTGATTATTTCAAAATTAATGTTTATTGAAAGCCATAAACACTCCACAAATCACTCCCACACGTTGTTTTATTACTACTAATTAGAAATTAGCCTTTTATTAACAAAACTAGAGAGAGAAACAAAAAGCACAAAAAGTACCCAAAAAGGGAGAGAAAATACAAGAAAAAGCGATCCTTTTATCTACAGTAGAGAAAGAGAGGAAATTTGAGAGATCAGGAGTTGGAAATCGCTCACTCGTTCAAGTCCCATATGTAATGCATCAGAAGAAATCAGAAGTTCAAATCGGAAAAGAAAGCACAGGCATCTCTTCCGATTTTAATCCGACACCTCCTTTGGTTTTCAGTTCAAATTTGGACCAAGTTTCATCGTACACTGTCGGAAGTACGAGCCCGCAGGTCGTGATTCAGTCATCTACCGATCAGTTCGCGAATGACCCGGTTGTCCCTTCACCGTCTTCTTCCTCGTCGACTCCTTACAAAAGAACCCTTTTGACCCACCAGCATCAGCAAGCTCGTCGATCGCCGTCCATTGCAAAATCGCCCACTGCGTACCATTTTCCGGCGACTCAACAGAACCAATCTCTGTTCTCCGTCTCAGTGGCGGCAAAATCCGCAGCGTTTCGATTTCTCAGGCGGTTCAGTCACTTCCGGCGTCTTCGCGTACACTTTCGGTTAATCCTCCTGTTGTCTCTCCCGTTGTTCTATTTCTTGGTTTCTCATCCGAGCCACTCTTTTGTTCTTGATTTTCTCTCGGCTTTTGCCTTTTCTGCCGCCCTTTTGTTCTCCCTCAATCTTGCTCTCCCTCGCCTCCCATCAATTCGATTGTTTCTAGCGCGTTCTTTCCCTATCAAGCTCAAATGCAAATCTGGGATATCTAGACCTCCTCTGCCCGTGTTTTGGTCAATTGGGTCGAGGCCAGTTTCTGAGAGAAGAGTGAATTCTGGGTGTTGGGTTCAGGTTTATAGCAACGGGGACGTTTACGAGGGTGAGTTTCATAGGGGAAAGTGCTCAGGAAGTGGAGTTTATTACTATTACATGAGTGGGAGGTACGAAGGTGATTGGGTGGATGGAAAATATGATGGTTATGGGGTAGAGACTTGGGCAAGAGGTAGTCGATATAGAGGGCAGTACAGGCAAGGGCTTAGACATGGATATGGGGTTTATAGATTTTACACAGGTGATGTTTATACAGGTGCGTGGTCAAATGGGCAAAGTCATGGTTGTGGAGTTCATACTTGCGAAGATGGGAGTCGATACGTTGGGGAGTTTAAGTGGGGTGTGAAACATGGGCTCGGCCATTACCATTTCAGGTAATATTGATTGTTCTCTTCAACATTGTGATTGTTTTTCTTTGTAAATTGATGGTTGGTATTTTGAATGCGCTTACTGAAATGGGATGGATCAAAACCAATTCGAATGAAAATTGCTGTTTGAAAGCGGAGTACATAGTGGTGGAAAATGATCAATATTATAAGGATTTAGCTGCTAACTGCTATATAGATAGCTTGCTAACGCGAGCGACCTTAAAGTTTCTTTTGTAATAAACCTCAATTTATTCTTGTTAATCGAAAATTATGCACTTTAGGTATTGAGGGATCACAAAGCCAACAAGGGATAAACTTGGTAGTAATATGTGGTTAGTTCCAGTATTTTCTGTTGTTCTTTGGTTGGATTTTAGTGTTTCTAGCGTTGCAGAGTGCTTATGATCCCTTTTTCTTCCCTACTGCTCACAATAAGGGATATGGAATATCTTTAACTTTTCCTCAATAATTTTACTTGAGAGTTCTTGTTAATTTGTTTCTCCTCATACAACTTGTTACTTGGTTATCTGATTGGGTTTGTTTCTAAATGCCGTGTTTTGGCAGGAAAAGGGATTACAGAAGTTAGGTTGTTGTTTCGGATATGATACCATAAAGTGAAACATTCTGATCTTCGATTTATTTGGCACTGGGATTAAGCTGAGTATGGCCCAGCAGAATATGAATGATTAATATATTTCCTTTCTTCAGTACTCTCAGAGTCCATATTGTTATATATTGACATTTGTTATCATATTTTATTATTTTCTCTAGTGGCACACAAGTTGGCAAATTTTATAGCATATGTGTTGGTTAGGTTAAAATTTGATTTCGTTTATCCATCTTAGGAATGGGGACATGTATGCTGGAGAATATTTTGCAGACAAGATGCATGGCTTTGGTATCTATCGTTTCGCAAATGGACATCGTTATGAGGGAGCCTGGCATGAGGGTAGACGGGAAGGACTTGGAATGTACACTTTCAGAAATGGAGAAACACAATCTGGTCACTGGCAAAATGGAATTCTTGATGTCCCAAGCACACAGAGTACTGCATATCCTGTATCTCCTATTGGCGTATATCACTCGAAAGTACTTAACACAGTGCAGGTATTTTTATTGTCTACCTTGCCATACAAAGTTGCTTTCAAAGATTTCCACTGAACAAAATTGAAGCCAGATTGGAGTTGATTGCTATTAGGATGTGAATACAGACTGAATCATTGAATTATAAAAAAAAAATTAAACAATAAGATGTTTATTTGCCGTTTAGGATCTTCTTTCTGGTATTGACCTGATCGTAGTTATAATTCTCAAACTTGTGAAGTTTGTTTTGTTTTACTGTATAATCACAACTCCGTCTTTCTCTTATTCGTTATGTCTTGGACTCAGGAAGCACGAAGAACAGCAGAGAAATCTTATGATGTGGCAAAAGTGGATGAAAGGGTGAATAGGGCAGTAGCAGCAGCTAACAGGGCAGCCAATGCTGCTAGAGTAGCAGCTGTGAAGGCTGTCCAGAAACAGATGCATAATAACACTGACAACATCCCAATTCCAGTTGTGTGAGATCAACAACAAATCGTTAGTCAGACAAGCTGCAAGAGCATCAGGATAATGATTCGTGATTTTCCATTATAATTGCATCGTACTGAACGTAATCATCTCATTTTCAACCTGTTTCTTTGAGATGCTGTAACTAAAAGATACCTGCATCGAACTCATGCTGGAAGAATTCAGCTAAATGCTCTGCTCCAGGGAATAATTAGTCATATATACCTGGTCAATAGTGCCAGGAAAAAGGAATATAAAACGGAGGGAACAACTGCTACTTGGGGAGTTACTGTTTTGCTTTTGATCTGAGTAGGTTTCTGTAAAGGTGAGTCAGATGTAATGTACTAAAGAGCAGTTGCTAAGGTTAAGCCTCTGCCCTGCTGGTGTTGAATATGAACTCATTATGTCTTTGGAATGAGAGGATCGTGTTTCTTTTTCATGTTAAAAGCTTTTTGTTATATATTTTGTGCCTGGCTTGGACTAGAAAAGCAATCTTTGGGAAATTTCATAATTTTCCAACTGAACAAAAAGTGAAGTCAGAAGAATAAGAGAATTCTGGCTTATGTTAAATTAGGATTCAATGTCAAAAATGATAAGCACCCATTCAATCCTAATTCTCAGTCTGCTCCCTCAGCCTTCGGATAGTACTCCTGACCGTCACGGCACTTGCAGTACTGTCATATCCATACACAAACAACAACCAGGCCAATTAGGAAAACAATGAAGAAATATGTTCCATACGTAAGAGATCAGACACAAGATGGAGAAAATCTCATTTCAAAGTGTAGGCGCCTCCTTCTTTCACTTTGCCACAGTCCTTGCATCGCCAAATGCCAACAGCTTTTCTCTTAACAGCATACTGCAAAACCAAACATTTTTTGACAAAAGAAACAACATTGAAAACACCTCAGAAAAAGACAATAAGAAGTTTAGTTTAATATGTTTAAGACCAATTCACACTGAGAAGAAGGGAAGATGGCTAAACCGATCACCTTCCCGCAGAATTCGCAGAAGTACTTGCTGTGCTGACTGACCTCCATCTTCTTAATCTGCTTCCTCAAACTAGCACCATAACGGGTTCCTGCAATGCGGATATGTACAGAGTTAAAGCATTGTATAATCTTTATTCATTTAATATAAAAAAAAACTTAAGATTTCACATCAGTTTCATTAGTAAACATGGGTGCAGAACAATTGCCGTAGGATATTAACATAAGTAGACACAATCCTAATAGAATGGAAGATGCTTATTGTTCATCAGCAAAAATGGGCATAGAACATATCCATAAGAAATCAACATTAGTAGACACAAAATCCAAATAGAATAAAAGGTATGTATTGTCCATTTCCATTGAAGAAAACTTAACATTTAACGATCCAAACCACTACTAAACATGGGACACAACAATATCCATAGGACATCAACATTAGTGGACACAAAATCCAAATAGAATGTAAGGTCCTCCTAAACAATTCGGTACTCAGCAGTGAATTAGAACCCAATTAAAAACTCAAGCTCGTGACATCTATGTATCCATCAGAATATGCTGATTAAAAATCTACAACCTAAATAACATATTTACTGAAACAAAACCAAAAACTCCAGTTGAAAATGGAATCAACTTGCTCGGGACATACGATACTTTCCGACAATGCCTGCCTTCCTGGTTCTCTTGCGCTGTACATAAACATAATGAAATGTAAACTGAATTAGAACAAGTCTCTGAATTTTACAATAGAAAAGCCATCTCATTAAGACTCCAATCCTGATGGGACCAAAGAGTCGGTAACAGTACCATTTTTGTACGGCTTCGGCGAGCTTCTGCAACGCTAGAAATCAAACTTCACCTGTGAGTTGTACTATTTGGTTGGATGTTAATTAGTGAGATGGAACGAAACAGAATGAAATAAAATTGAACGTTTTATAATAGAATGAAATGTAATATAGTGGAAGAGTTCATAATGTAATGTAGTTAAATGTTATTTAGAAGATGGATAGAATAGAATGTAATGTATAATAAATGACTATTATATTTCTAATATTAAAATAATTATTGCAAGAGGTTTAAAGCTATAATTTTAAAACAGAAATTATGTCCAATTAAAAAGTCATGGTTGTGATCCTGAAAAATAATTTTTTAATATATTTTTATTTTAAAATAATAAAAATTTTAATAAAAGTTTTATTATTTTATTTTTAATTATATATAATTTGTTATCAATTATATAAAAATTTTATTATTAATTATTTAATAAATGCCTAACTCATCTGTCCCTTCCCTTGTCAGTTTTCATACTATAATTGTTTTATTTTTATCTCATGTGTCCTCCTTTTCATGTGTAAGTCTAATTCAATTACACCATAGATTGTACACCAACTCTCAGCAAAAAGTAAAAATTGTGGCAACTAAAGCGTTAAAATAATAAGTACGACACAACCTTAGGGTCTTTCTTGGAAAAAATTGGACATCAGAAATGATGTTATAGCTGAAGTTCATCCGGAGATCAAGAAATGAGAGGAGACGAGCAAACTGTCTAGAAAGTGAGGCACAGAGGAAGAGACGATGGAGCCATAGAGGTGTGCTGTGAGCTGTGAGGAAGAGATGTTGGCGGGGTATTGCTTAGCGTGTGATGGTCGATGACAGCAACACATGAAGGAGAGTCACTTGAGAGGAGAGTCGGAGACAAGAAGAGAGGGAGAAATGAAAAATGTAGGGTTAAGGTTAGAAGAAATAATTAGTATTAAGAAAAATTATTGATGGTATATTAAGTAGTATGTTTTTTATTAGTTTAAGTTTCATCCTAAACTTTCCGAAATCAAAGGTTTCTTATTTTCACTATTTAGGATAAAATGAAACGTAACATGAAACCTTCTGCTTCCATCCAATTCCGTTCTATTTCAGTATGGAATCTTCAACCAAACAATAAAAGTGTATTACGTTCTATTCCGTTCTATTAATAATCTCTCAACTAAACAGGGCCTTAGTTTAGACGCATTTATAAGACAGAACGCAGACGCACTCGTTGCTCTCCTACTACCCTAACTCCGTGGGGTTTCGGTTTCTCTTAGCCCGTTAGGTTATATGAATGAGTTGCATTTTATTACAAAGGCTTTCGATTTCTCCTAGCACATTAGGTATAAACTAGCAGATATAGACCGCGTAAATGAACAGTCGTAATCCATACTAATATGCCCACTTAACTTAAACTTAGAGAGTATTACATCAATTAATATATTCTAATATAAAATTCTAAGGAAAAAAAAATAGAATTGTGAGATTGAAGTTTAAATTTTGTCAAGGGAAAATATAATAGTTAAATTATTTCGATTGAATTAATAAAATAAGTAAGTTTAAATGACAAATTTTAAATTTTTGTAGTTATAGTAAAAAATGAATAAAAAATAAATGGTTGAATGAACTAAAAAGATCAATAAATGAAATATGTTAGTGAATATTGTGAAATTTATATGGTAGAAAAGATACAATAGTTTAGTAAAGTTTATAGGAAAAGTTCTAAACAACATAATTTTAAAAAATTATATTTTTAAAAAATGTATACGAACATAAGGCTTAATATATTATTTTATGATTGGCTAAATATGTATAAATAAATATTGTTAATTTTTGAAATTCGTAGGAATAAACTAAAATTTGTTAATATGTATAAAATTTTAGGAGAGAATGAGTAAAAGTATAAGATTGAGAACATTTAAAATGAATTAATAAAATTAGTTAGTAAAAATTACGAATGAAAAATAAAATAAAATTTGTAAATGTATAGTGTAATGTAGATAAGAATACATGTTTAACATGAAATGAATATCAATTTTATACTTGTGACCTTTTAATTTGTGAGAGAATGGAAAGTGGAGTGAGTGTATCACACTTATTAATGGTCTTTCAGTTGATGTAATTGTTAATTATAGTATGCATGTGAAAGATAGTTTATTCATGAATTATTATGAGTTTGAAAATCTTAAGCTGTGTTTATTGAATTTATTCTTGATATCTTTAATTATTAAATAAGAAAATAATCTGTTGTTATTATTAATTTTTTCCTTTGTGTTTGTGTTTACAAAGTTTATTGTTTTTTGTTTTGGTTGAGTACAAGTATGATTTAGGTATTGAGGTATTGTTAATGTTAAAAAAGATAAAATTAAAATAACTGACTAAATGGTTAATTTGATTTTGTAAAACTTTGTAAATTTGCCGTAGTAATAGGAACGCAAGCAGATGAAAATGGTTGGGATGTTCTTAAAGATGGAGAATGAAATTGTAATGTTATAATAATATAAATTTGACAGAATAATAAAAACAAATGGATTAATCATAGTTGCTTTACGATTTTAGCTATTAGCAACTTTTAGAGATAAGTTTAACTGTTGAATTGAAAGATATTTAGAAAAAAGAATCAAAAAAATTATTTTCGATAAATATCATTAATTTAAATAATAATGAACAAAATCTAATAGTCTATTATTTCTTATTATGGATTCTCTTATCTTATTTTCTTCAATCCAATGAGAAACGACATAAGAACAGTTTAAGAGATAAATTTCATAAACTCTAATTAAATTATATATTTTCGAGAATTTAATTAAATTATACTTGTCACTAATTAGAGATAAAACTTATCTTTCAAACATAATTTTGAAATTTAACATGTCGAATATTAACAAAATTCAATATCCTTGTTTTTTCATAAGATTTCATAGTAAACTTATTTTGTCATGGACATGATCTTAAATTGAAATAATATTTAGTAGCACAAAAAGTCTAAATTTTAAATTGATTGACAATTCTTTAGAATAATTTACGAAAGGGTTAATTACAAAAATTTCAATTTTTTTGTAATTATAGTCCGAAGTTAAAAAAGTAACAATTAAATATATAAACTTTCAAAAATTTTCAATTCTAGCTTGATATAGTGTTTCGATTAATGTTACTAATGTGACTAACCAAATAAGACAGAAATCATAAATTCTTATACATGTTAGACTTAATTAAGTTTAGCTAAACTATGTTATTTCAGGTTTGAAATCTCTCAATCAAACTTTGTCATCTCAGTGCGAGACAACAATGACACTATTATGTTGGCGTTAGACAACAATGATACAGTTTTTAACAATTTGAATGAAGTTCTAATTTGTCACCCTAAGCCTTCTTTCCTTTTGTGTGAGAACAAATTAATTTAAGGTTTTCAATTCCAGCGATTTAGATAGCGAGTTTGATGTAGTAATTTTCAATCCTAAAATAATGTAGTTTAGTTAAAGTTAATTAAGTTTTAGGTGAAAAATTGAAAGTTTGAATATTTAATTATCACTTTTTAAATTTCATGTTATAATTGCCAAATTGAGTAAAGTTTGAGATTTTTTTAATTAACTCTTTATAAAATTAGAAATAATATTCAAACAAAGTGACAGCTTAAAGAATTTTTAAGAAGGCTAATGGATTAAAATTCTTACAAAATGAAACGAGAAATTTTAGTATACAAAAAATTAGAACTTGTGTGGTCACTCTCTTCCACCATATGTAGGACAATTGCAGAAAATGACTATGACCCACGATGAATTGCAATCATATTCTTTGATCCACGAAGGTCGCGATTCAACCAAAAATAGGTTAAGAAAATAGAAATGTCAACTTATTTAATGCAACAAAAATGGAAACTAAAGGATAGACCTGTCAGAAGTGGACAACAGGCAGACATCGGGGGTAAATCGGCTATATACAAAGTGGTTGATGCTTGGGCAACAACAAAGGCTATTATAACATCAATCATATTTGCCTTTTGTCGAGGTACCACGTATCTTGATATTTATGGATATAACAGGAACCATTACAAAACTAAACAAGATTCTCCAAAATTGAATCTAATAATCTGTGCCATCCATTTATGAGACAGCAACAACTCAGCCTTCTTGATTTGGTATTATACTCACTACTATATCAAATCACCTTTGGCTGCTTACCTTGAACTTCCTGGCATGAGAAAATAGAAACATAAGCCATCATCCATATGACAGTTATAGAAAAGCCATTCCATAAGCAAAGTTTTTTGAACAGAATGTGCAAGATGAATTAGCATACTTAGCAAATAAACCAACCTATAAACCCACCTATCTATCTTCTGAAGTATATCCAGAAGGCAGTGGCTGATATTTCACTTCAGTTGTATCCATATCATCTGACTCTGGCTGTAACATCCCATTTCCATACTAAGGGTTAGAACCGTAGATTTCCGTAATTGAGAAATAGCAATGAGATATTAGAAAAATGCATTTCATGCTCATGCATAGTGTTAGCATATATGCACGTGAATTTAAATTTTTGCAGACATTAAAATGATTGTACATGCATTCATAGACATTCCAGGTATAATTGATTTATAATTGAATTGTGAATGTGATTTTGTTGAGAATTGTGGCTTTT
>JANZXP010000009.1:26010980-26028877 GCA_027576715.1 Erythroxylum flavicans
TGAAGTTCAGAAAGATTGGATTTTGATTCTTTTTCGTTGCTTACCACGCTGGAGATCAAAAGGAGATGGTGCGACAGATGCTAAAGAAGGTGAGGGGATAGAAGAAGGCGGTGGCAGATGCATCTGCTGCTATTTTTCCATCATTCGCATCACCAGTTTTTCTAAGAAACCTTCGAACTTATTCTTTGATTTCCTTCTTCTTCTCTGACTTCCAGATTCCTTTGCCACCTTCAATGAATCACCACAGTCATCACCATCTAATGATGAACTGTAAAACGAAATAACAGAAGAGTTAAAAACCTTTACAAAGAACATTCTCTTCTGTTATTTCAATATGGAAAATCAACCATTGCTCTAATTCACATAAATTATTACCCGATCCACTATACAACTGATTGCAATGAAGAAACCAACAAGATAGAGAAGCCAAAATTCTACACAAATCCAAATTCTAAACAATTAATGGTACAGGTGACGATAATGGTGAAGGTGGTGTTGCAGCAGATGCTGAGAACGTGAGGGTACCGAAGAAGACGAAGCTGAAGGAGAGAAAATATGTATTGGAAGTTTGAGAAACGGGTAAAGAGAGGGTTTCTAAAAATGTAAATGAGAGATAAAATATATCCTAAAATCGTCGGACAAAAATTCAAACCGTTAGATGAAATGGAGGAAAGAGATGGATTTTGCGCTCGTCTATTCTATTCGCCCGCAATAAATATACTTAATGAGTTGTTTTTAAAAAGACCAAATCTTTTGAAGTCCAAAGATTCTAACATTATCACTAATAATTAGGATTGATAATTAAAATCGAATCTAAATTAATTCAAACTCTAGATTATATTTGAAAATAAATTTTAAAGTGAACTCAAATTTAACAAATCAAACAAAATAAATTATATTTGAAATTAAATTTTAAACTAAACTGAAATTAAAAAATCAAACTAAATCAAATTTAAAAGACCAACGATAAAATTTTAATATAATTATTTAAAATAACATTATTTTAATTTATAAATCAAATTTAATAGATCCCAACCTCATTAAAACAAAATTTTAATATATATTTCAAGAAACATAAGATTAGAACATCTTGGCAAGACGTCGCACTACTCATATGCCTTGTCTAGTTCTTAATACCATCAAGTTCTGATGCTCAATTGAAACCCTTGCATATTGCGTTGAATATCTTTAAGAATAATATTACATGGAGATTTCGAAATATATATATATATATATATATATAATTAATTAATTAATTTAGTTACCTAGAAAGCACAAGACAATAAATTTTTTACTTCCCAAAAAGAGGATTCAATGAGCATCACTGTCATCATCATCATTTAAATAAAAGTTTCTAATATCCTTGACCTGTAAGGATGTGAAGGTCTAAAATCCTCCAACCGCAAACTGGAGGCATTTCGAATTTCATTCAACACACTGTCCCCTTTCTCTGCTTTAATCGTCTCCAACATGCTTCCAAGAACATCCCCGGCAAGTCCAACCTCAAGAAGTCGGCCTGGCTCCTCTCCGCCATCATATAATAATCGGCCGATCTCTCCCAAAGAGATAGCATTCTCCATAACTGCTTTTGCAAACATACAACCGAGAAATTCTGCGGCTCTCGGAGCATCATTCACCATGTCCTCTAACGTAGAGAGAACTGATTCAAACCTGGCATGGTGGAAATAATACTCCTTACGAATCAAACATTTAATATAACAGACTGAACAAATCATAAAAACATGGTTACATCTTACCCTTTAGTGAGCTGTAATCGAGTTAATATGCCATCCTGAGAACGAACAAGTTTGACAAGGAGCTTGGCCAAAAGATCCCTTTCTATGTCTTTCCGCTCAAAAGAGTCGTTCATCCACAAGGAGACCATCGAAGGATGGAAACTTGGGGACTTTAAATCTTTGATGCACAAAGCAACCTCCTTATCATCTCTAGCACTGAAAAAGACGATGAGCTTGTAGTTAGAATTTCAACAAAAGCTGGAAAATTGTAACGGGGGCAACATTTTCACAAGACAGCAGCAACCGAAACAAGACAAACCAATTAGCAAACACTGACTATTCAGTATCTTCTTATCACTCCATTCAACAACATACAGCACTAAAGAACGTCATGTAGCACTGTTAAATAGGAATTATTGATCTAACCATAAGCCAATATGAATGCTTATTTTTTGAAACTGTAAGGAAAAAAAATACAATGCGAAGCTAAGAAGCCTATTTAACTGTTGAAATGAGAAATTGAGAGCAGTTGTATGCCCACAGAAGCATACCTGTAATATTCCTTTATGGCTGCCATGGACATATCTCTAAGGCGTTCTTCAGGCCACACCTTGTCTGAGGGTATATTTTGGCTAGAACCTGATCCCTGAGCTCTTGCAGGTGGTGATATACCACGCTCTACATCCCTTACATCCCTATTACCGAAAGTCATATTACGCTCTTGAGAACTTAATTGATCATAAGTAGCCCCACCTGAAAATCTGTCTGTGACATATCTTGGAATGAGATCTTCCCTAGAGTTGTACATTGGCCGCTCGGGCACATTGCTTAAGCCATTCAAACCAGCTGGCCTTCTTCTTGAGTCACCAGGACCAGAAGGAAAATCAGCTGTAGTAGTGCTAGCAGCAGCAGGTGGCCCTCTACCGGACATTCCTCTTGCAAGACCACCTTGGGGACCTAAGGTAAGTGGATCATCACCATAAGTTCTTTGAGGTAAGGAAACTGAGGAAGTTCTCGCCTCATATGCCTGCCTCTCCTCAAAACGAACATCTTGAGCTCCAAATCCACGCGATTGAGTGGGCAGTGCTCGGAAGCCACCCATCTGTGTATTAGGGGAAGATAGCACAGACCCCCTCGCACCAAACTCCATTGGTGCCCTTCTAGCAGAAGAATTAATAGTTGGATTGCGAGCCAGCCTAATAGATTGCAGTTGTCGTTCTTGAGCAGCATCTCTGTGCACTTCATCAATTTTTTTGGGTCCTTCAACCTTCCTCCTTTGCTGCCACTTGTTCTTTCTCAAGTCAATTGCATCCCTCAACATAAACCTCACTCTTGAAGACAGTTTCATGTTGCTTGACATCATTGTCATCCTTTCAAAATATGCATCCATATAATCCTTGGCCTTTGGGTGATCAATTATCTCTCCGATTGTGCTCATCAACTTGCACAAAGCCTCAACGTCTTCCTCATCAGGATTCTGATACTGACTCAGTAACGTATTGATGCATACATGCATTATTCTCTCGGTTAACATTTTCTTCTTATATAACTCACCTATTAGTCTTATATTACCAAGCATCCGCCTTCTTGCCTTCACTCTCTTTTCTTCTCTTTCTTCTGCGGTCTGTTTGACTTCACCTTCTTCATCAGCTTTATCAGCTTCTTTTTGTTCTCTCTCCCCTCGCTCAAACTCCTCTTGGCACTTATTTAAAAGTAACCTCTTGAAAGTTATCTTCTCATTATTTGCCCTAAAGTCTGGTAACTCTCCAGCGAGATGATGGCAGAAATTAGCATACATTTCACAAAAAGTAGGCTCCATTAAAGCTTTGTCAAAGATCTGAGCAATGACACCAGTAAGTGTACCTTCATTATCGATTTTTACAGCCTTTACTTGTTCAAAAAGTTTTTCAAAGTTCTGAGGGGTTAGCTTGTTCAAGATGGCTTTCAACTGTCTTTGCTTGGCCTCTTCTTCATCAGTGACTTTACCCACTTCATACTTTTTCTCCGCTTTGTGCATCATTTGTAATGGAGTATGAGGAGAGGGAATCAATCCCTTCTGCTGAGCATTACCACCACGCTGCCACCTGTCAGCATCTGGGCCATTTCTTTGCATCACTCCATGAAGACCCCTTGATTGCATTGGCCCAGTTAAAATTCCTCCCGCATATGGTACAGGAGTCTGAGCCCGAGGATTCCTTGGAACACCAAAGTTGCCTCCTTGGCCAGGATGGAATCCTATATGAGCACCATAAGCTATATCTGCACGCAAATCCCTCCCCATGCCATAAGGCCCAGGTATTCTATTCCATCGTTCATCATCTAACATAGCAGCCCCACGGCGGTCCATGCGAGCTCCACTACTTGACCTATCAATGGCTCTTCCAGGAATTGGGCGTGAATCACGATCAACATGATGTGAAACACTACCACTGATTAGCACCTCTGGTATATCAGATGTAACAAAACCTTCAGGAAGATCAACATATTGCTCTGCATATTTGAGGAGGAAATCCCTAGAATATTTTTTTGCAGTATTTGTATTGTCATTTTGTTCATATTGCATCAATCTTCTATCATCAGAATCCGGAACATCTGGAGTTTCCAGTTTAGGTGTAGATATATCAACGGCATCTTCCCAATCATCTGGCTCAACTTTATTCTGAGAATCCTTCACAATAACTGCAGATTCCCCTTGAAGACTATCAGAAGGTACAGGGTCAGTTGAAGTGCTCTCTGCTACTTCTGAAGAAATTGTATTTTCTTTCTTTTCCTCAGGACCTTTATAGGCCATGTACAGATCAGAAGTTGTCCCAGCAGCGTCAGCCTTTCGGAGAATTACTTTCAACTTCTTCTTCACGTTAGGAGTGGCACCCATTGATCTGGTTAGTTCAACATGCTTATCCTTGGAACCAGTGACTGCATGAGAGGCCGAACCAACAACAGTGTTTTCCACACCTACCTGATCGGAAGTTGACTCAAGAACATCTGGCTTTGGCTCAGGATCATCCTGCTGATCTGATCCACCAGATTTTTTAGCTAAAACTTCTTCATCACCCATTATATCAGATTTGCATGAAGACACCTCAGAGGTCAATGCTTGATTGTCAAGAGGCTTTCTGGCATGAATTGCATCCGAAACTGAAGATGTCACAATAGTATCCACTCGTTGATCATTTTCCAAATGGCAACTCCCAGGTACACTCAATCCATCCTCTCCAGTTCCTGAAGCCAGAACCTCATTGCCAAAAGATGAAACAGATTCCTCTTGAGTTTTTTTGACAGGATCCATCAATCTCAACTTAATGTGAGTTGAACCATCACACATAACTTTATCATCAACTTTGTAGCCTTCAGAAGATGGATACTGACGCTGCTCTTCAATTAAAGAAGCTTCATCTTTTGATTCTTCCTGTAGAGAAGAATTATCAAGTCTATCATTAAGAACAATACCTGGGCCACCAACACCTCCAAGGCCTGATGTTTCGGACATCAACTGATCTTCTTTACCAACTAACTTGGGAATATAAGCACCAGAACCATCATGACGTGAATCACTAACTCTGATAGGCCCGGTCGAAATTTCAACAGATGATGCAGATGTCTTCCTTTCTACAGTTTCTGAGCCTCCAGTATCAGAAGATATCCCATGATGACAATTGTGTAGGGGCTGGCTTGACATTGAGTTCAATTGTCCAACAATTTGTATCTGCACATCCATGCCTAATAGGCTCAGCAAAAAATTGTATGACATCATGAAAAACTAAAAACTAAAAAGTATCACAGAATTACTGTACCTCTGGCTGCAACCGGTTATATACTTTCTTGCCTGTCTTCTTCTGATTATCCTTGATAGAATTTGACTGAGTCAAAGTTTCCTTTTTCCTGCCTTCTGCATTGCCTATAGCTGAGAAAAAATGTTCGGACTGCACAAGTGAAGCAGATAATAGAGAATTAGAAATTGTGACATCCATGTCTCCCAGGGATTTAGTTGATAATAACAATTTGGTACCAGAGTTTCACTGCCAGGCTTTGGTGGTTGTAAATAGCTATCTGAAATAGCTTCTGGATCCCTCTGATGACGAGATGAAATAGTTTCTGGATCCCTCTGAGGACGAGATGCAATAGCTTCTCCAGATGGTCTTGAAGGTTTATGGGATGCATCCATTCCAAGAGCAGATGAGTTATTTGGTACTGTTGAATCCTCAACCTTCTCCCTAACAGAGCCTGTAGCAGGTTTGACAGTCACCTGTACAGTTCCTGATGAAGTAGAAGAAAACGAGTTTTGTACCTCACAAGCAAGCTGTGTGTTTGCTAATTCTGAGGCACCATGAGCCAGAGTCCCAGACTTGTTGCCTGACAGGGAATTAAGAGAAGGATTTATGAATGTTTGAGGTCCCTGGCTAACAGGATAGTTGAATCTTGGTGGCTGAGAATTAGATGGCATCTGATTACTGTTTAATGATAGAGAACTTGGAGGCGGAAAAAACATATTGTTGGAATTGTACGAATTAGGATAATAGCTGACTGGATGAGAATGTGCAAAGGACAGAATTGGCTGTGATTGAGGAGGTAAATTACTATGATACCTCAAGCCTAATGATGTAGGATCTCCATAAGTATCTGTTCTCTTATCAAGCCTCAGTTCTTCATGGGTCTTTGGATCAGTAATCTTCACAGCCGGCGTTTTATGTGGACCAGCAAATTTACCTCCCTGTTGTTGGGAGTA
Organism: Erythroxylum flavicans; assembly: GCA_027576715.1. NCBI lineage: Eukaryota > Viridiplantae > Streptophyta > Magnoliopsida > Malpighiales > Erythroxylaceae > Erythroxylum > Erythroxylum flavicans. The sequence goes on from JANZXP010000009.1 coordinate 26,017,443, forward strand.
TTGTGAGGTGATTCCAATCCCTATGTTACTTAACTGAGGGGGGATTTGAGGACCCATAGTTGTTGTGTAACCCAAGCTCTGCCCCTGATGGATGATTCCTTGAGGCTGCATTGGGTGGGGTTGGAGACCTTGAACAAACATTGGTTGCTGCCTTTGGGCTGCATTTCCAATAGGTAATGGAACATGCATAGGCATTTGAAGTGATGGTGCTGAGATTCCCTGAGACTGAATCTGAGGATTTGAGCCAGTAAACTGTAAAGATACCTGTGGTTGGTGATATGGAATTTGCATGGAAGACATAGGAATAGAATGCAGGGGAGGCTTTTGACTCTGGCTCACAGGTGGTGCAGGAGAGATTTGCGTATCTTTCTTCACCTTGGGAACTGGAAGAGTCTCTCCAGTATGAGATTGGTCACCAGAACTTACATCTTTCTTTGGAGTTTGTGGTTTAGGAACAGGAATTGCCAACGGGGAAGCAGTTTTGTGTGTTTCATGGCATAACTGCAAGTACAAATAAATGCTTTACAACATATGTCCTTCATGATTAAAAACTTTGAAGAATAAGCAACTAAACAACATAAAGGACACCAATGTTCTCAAGTTTCAAAACAGCCGAACACAAAAATCAAGAACCAAAGGATGTTGGCAAATTTTTAGCAAGTTAGTAACAAGGAAAGTGAAAGGATGCATCACATAGACAGTTTCTGCAAAGATGCAATTATGCAATAAAGGAAAATGGGGCTGCACTGCGAAACCATGTAATTGCCACCAACCCATGATGCAAATAAAGTCTTAATCTTAGTTAATATGAAGTATGATGAGAGAGTAACATGCACACCTGGTCACGTTTCTGCTCATCTAAATTTGGGGGAGCTGAACTTGTTCGGGCAGGAATCTACGATATTTTACTTTCAACTTAAAACACTGCATTATTACTGAAAAGTGAACAAAGGGGAGCAAAGGGAGAAAAATACCTGCATCCCATTCATGAAATCAGGACTCAAGGACCCAAACTGGAAAGCAAATCCCTTAGCCGCATCTCCAGCATCTACAACAGTAATGACAACACAATAAATACGCCATTATCTTTTCTATGGTACAGCAAGAATAGCTTTATTAACCAGTAAATGCTTTAGCCACCAGTTTCAGAATATTGAGTAGTATGGAGAGCAAGTTAAAGGTTTCCCACATAACCAACAGCAATTCGTGCTTACCCTTTGGTGGTGTTTTAGGGGCTGCACTGTCAAAACTCGAAGTGGCAGACTGCCCTGTGGGATTGGAACTCAGGGTGGTAGGCTGTGAAGTAGGAATCTTCGGAACAGCTTGGGCGATGCGCTGGCTGGCCGGCGATTCAGTTGGACTTGAAAAACTACTTCGAACTGGAGCATCAGACACTCCAAACACAAAATTAGCAAAGAATCGCAGACAGTTTATTATGAAATCCAGTAGGCATATCACAAAGGAAGGGCATCAAGATATATCATTTTTTCCACTAATCCAACAGGTCTAAGAAGAACTCCAGAATCGTAATCATACCATGTAACTGAGGCTGTACATGTGCCCCATTTTGTACATTACGCGGTGCAGAAGGATTACTTGAATCCGAAAATTTGACGGCTGGTGAATTCACCCTAGATTGCACTCCTTGACCATTGCTAGACTTTTTATAACTATTATCAAAACAACCAACAAGCCATCACTCCCTCAAATCGCAAAAACAACCCTGGTACTTTTAAAGAAACCCTAACGACGATGAAAACACAACAAATGCTAATAAGATTGAAAAGTTAAAATGGCGTACCTCCGATTGGAAGAAAGAGCAGAAGAAGACGGTGAAGGGGCGGGCCCGCCGCCACCGCCGCCTTTACCGTAAGTGCCTGAGGAGGTCCGCTGCTGATTAAAGCTTCCCGATCGTCCTGGTTTTCTAGAATGCGTCGTCTCTTTCTTGTCCGACCCAAATTGATTGAAGGACATAAATCACTAGCCTTTTAATTCCCTTCTCTTCTCTTTTCTCTGCACCCAAAAAACAAATCCCATCAATCATCAACCCCACCAAACACAACACACCAATCACCGATTAAGGCATTTGATTAATCCAAAATAGTTCAGAATCTGTACCAGTCGAGTTAAAGAGTGTAGACAGAGAAATTAGGGTTTTAATGGATGGTCATGACCAAATACAGAGATCGAAATATGAAGAAACGAAAGAGGGAGTGAGTGAAAGAGACGTAAGTTTAAGAGTTAACTTTCAAGTTAGAGAGAGATCTAAGAGGTAAGTAACAAACTGACCATAGACATGTGGTGAAAAGATAGTTTTTTTAGGAGATCGAAATCGAACGACTCGTGACTCGCGAGTGCTCTTCGCTTCTCTTGTTTCTTTTTTCTTTTTTCCTCTTTTTCTCTTTTTACCTTATCCTTCTCTTTATATAATTTATACTCCTTTTTTCAATAATTACAGTTTTTTATTTTCTCTTGTTTTAAAGTTTCACTGTTCGTCGTGGACTTCACACGCCGCTACAACGCGCCCCGTTCTCCACCGACCTCGGGGGTAGGTTTCGTGTCCGTCTAGGCGTCTACGATGCTTAAGACTAATACGGCATGCGATTAAAGCAACCTCGCGACGAAGTTAACCACTTAATAGCTGGACTTGCCACGTATTAAAAATGTACACGTGTAAAAGATTATTTTACTTATTATATCTAATAAACTCAAAACAATTTATTAATTGTGAATTAAATTATATTTGAGATTATAAATAATTTTTATAAATAATATATAGGATGAATTATAGATTAGAATAAATTTATATTCTTAATAATTAATTTGATAGTTCAATTTAAAGTTAATAGATAAAAATATTTGAATTAATTTTAAATTTAATTTGATTTAGTATGTTAATTTTATAATGAACGAATTAGAAAAAGAATTCTTTAAAATAAATAGTTATTTTAGTGGAATCTATTTTTAAATTTAGCATTAAATATACAAACATGTCTGTATTTTGATTATATTTTTTCATTTTATGTTTTTGTTTTCAATTTTAATAAAAAATTTTTTTGAAATTTTTAGTTTTTGTTTTTATTGGTTTTAAATTTTGTGATACCCACAAAAAGTTATTTTTATTTATATTTTTCATAATTTGATTTACTGCAAACTATATATATTATTTAATTATTAAGAATAATTTAATTTACTATTATATTTATTAATAGAAATTATAAATAATTTATTAATTTTGAATTTAATTTAATTTAATTAATAATTATTAATAAATATACTTAAATTTAAAATGTTTTTAAAATATATAAATTTTAAATAAAGTTTTGATTTAATAATTAAAATAAATTTTGATTTTAAAATTATTTATTTTATTTAAATAAAATAATTTGTATTAATGATTTATTAATAAAAATTATATAAAAGATTAAAATAAATTTAATTAATTAAACAACTTTTATCTAATATATAATTATTATCAATAATTACAAAAGTACTACATTAACCTCACTCTTGAAGACAGTTTATCTTAATACTACCTTCCTCCTTTGCTGCCAGTTGTTCTTTCTCAAGTCAATTACATCCATCAACATAAACCTCACTCTTGAAGACAGTTTCATGTTGTTTGACATCATTGCCATCCTTTCAAAATATGCATCCATATAATCCTTGGCCTTGGGGTGATCAATTATCTCTCCGATTGTGCTCATCAACGTGCACAAAGCCTCAACATCTTCCTCATCAGGATTCTGATACTGACTCAGTAACTTACTGATGCATTCATGCATTATTCTCTCGGTTAACATTTTCTTCTTATATAACTCACCTATTAGTCTTATATTACCAAGCATCCGCCTTCTTGCCTTCACTCTCTTTTCTTCTCTTTCTTCTGCGGTCTGTTTGACTTCACCTTCTTCATCAGCTTTATCAGCTTCTTTTTGTTCTCTCTCCCCTCGCTCAAACTCCTCTTGGCACTTATTTAAAAGTAACCTCATGACAGTTATCTTCTCATTATTTGCACTAAAGTCTGGTAACTCTCCAGCGAGATGATAGCAGAAATTAGCGCACATTTCACAGAAAGTGGGCTTCATCAAAGCTATGTCAAAGATCTGTGCAATGACACCACTAAGTGTACCTTCATTATCGATTTTTACGGCCTTTACTTGCTCAAAAAGTTTTCCAAAGTTCTGAGGGGTTAGCTTGTTCAAGATGGCTATCAACTGTCTTTGCTTGGCCTCTTCTTCATCAGAGATTTTACCCACTTCATACTTTTGCTCAGCTTTGTGCACCATTTGTAATGGAGTACGAGGAGAGGGAATCAATCCCTTCTGCTGAACAATAACACCACGCCGCCACCTGTCAGCATCTGGGTCATTTCTTTGCGCCACTGCATGAGGACCCATTGTATCTCTTTCATTTCCTGAGGATGCCATGTACAGATCAGAAGTTGTCCCAGCAGCATCCGCCTTTCGGAGAATTTCTTTCATCTTCTTCTTCACGTCAGCAGGGGTACCCATTGATTTGGTTAGTTCAACATGTTTATCTGAAAATTTTACTGCTGGTGAATTCACCCTAGATTGCGCTCCTGGACCATTGCTAGACTTCTTAAAACTATTATCAAGACAACCAACAAGCCATCACTCCCTCAAATCGCAGAAAACAACCCTGGTACTTTTAAAGTAACCCTAACGACGATTAAAACACAGCAAAAATCTAACAAGATTGAAAAGTTACAATAGCGTACCTCCGATTGGAAGAAAAAGCAGAAGAAAACGGTGAAGGGGCGGGCCCGCCGCCACAAGCCTCCAACCTCTCCAAACGCTGCACAACATCATCGAGTTGTTGTTGAATTGGAAGAAGTACGCGTCGAATGACTGCCTCCACGGAGGCCTTCAACTCCTGATCTGCGTCATGAAGTCGACTGCTTTCAACTACGTCTTTTTGGGCCATCGCGAACCTTACGCTCTAAGCAAAACGAAAGCAAGAGGAAAGTTAAAGTCTCAGACAGAAATTTTAATGATTGATAAAGACTTGACGACGATGCCGGAGCTTTAAGCTTTTAAGTGAGATACCTAACCAAAAATTGCTTATCTAATAAGCAAACCTTTACAACTGATCAATAAAAAATATATATTAAATAAAATTTTAATTAAAATAAGAATTATAATTAAAGTAATATTTAGCAACATTAGTGATGATGATGAACTAGTCTATAGATTATTATTAGTTATTTTCTATAAATAAGTCCAAAGTTTAGACTTAGGTTGTGTTTGGATCTACGATACGGTGAGAATAAGTACTTATGTTTTCAAACGTAGTCATATATTTGAATTTGCGGGTAAACAACCGGAAGTTGGAGAAAAATGTTGTGCTACTGTAGAAATTGATAAGTAGAAAGAGGATTGTGGTAGGAAAATGTGGTTCGGTAAAAATTCTACTTCTTATTAATAATCTTATGATAATTATTATTTTCTATTATACCTTCAACTAATAGAAAGCAAGTCCAACGTATCGTCTTCTTATTTACTAAATTTATTTTATTTATATTTATATTTTAATTTAATATTCATAATTTATAATTTGAATTTATATGGTTAATAATATATTTTTATGAAATATTTTATTTACTAAATTTATTTTATTTATATTTTTCTTATTTTAATATTTATAATTTAAATTTATATGATTAATAATATGTTTTTATGAAATATTTAATTTACTAAATTTATATTTTCTTATTTTAATTTAATATTTTCTTATTTATAGTTGAATTTATGTGACTAATAATATATTTTTTATGAAATATTTTATTTACTAAATTTATTTTATTTATATTTTCTTATTTTAATTTAATATTTTATTATTTATAATTTTAAATTTTTATGACTAATAATATATATTTATGAGATATTTTATTTAATAAATTTATTTATTTATATTTTCTTGCTTTAATTTAATATTTTATTATTTATAATTTAAATTTATATGATTAATAATATATTTTTAAATTATTTATACACCAATTAATAATTTATTAAATCAATAGTCTTTTTAGTCATTTTATCTCTTTTCAGCAATCGCAACCATACTTACTAAACACCTATTTTTACGTTACCAAAACAGCAATAGCAAACACATAAATACTTATTATTTTAGCAGATTAATTTCAGCAGGTGCAGGTTATCAACCGTCACTGCTATTTCAAATCAAGCATTATTTGAGGTTCAACTATTTTACTTAGAAGAGTTAATTAGACTGAATCTGGACAACTTAAATTTAGACTTATTTAAAAAATATTATTTTATACTTTAAAATTTTTAAAATTTGACGGAGCTCGTCATGACAGTTTATTGCCTCTCTCTATCATAGATAGAGAAATTAGGGTTTTAATCGTTGGTCATGACCAAATACAGAGATTGAAATATGAAGAAACGAAAAGAGAGAAAGATTGTGAGTGAAAGAACCGTTACTTTAGGTAAGAGTTAAAATTTCAAATTACAGAGAGACGTGGAGGTAAGTAATAAACTGACCATTAGACGTGGTCAAAAGATTGGCTTTTTAGGAGATGAAAATCGAACGAGTCGTGACTCGCGAGTGCTCTTCGCTTCTCTTTTTTTTTCTCCCCTCACGCGCCGTTTACAATGCGCCCGGTTCGTGTCTCTTGACGGAGATTAGACTATACGGCGTGCGGTTGAAGCTACCTCGCGACGAAGTTAACAACGGCGTGCGGTTGAACCTACCTCGCGATTTTTTTAAATTTAATTTAACTTGATTTAGTATATTAATTTTATACTGAATCAAGTAAGAAAAGAATTTTTTAGAATAATTATTTATCTTAGCAAGATATATTTTTAAATTTAGCTTTAAATATACAAACATAAATGTATTTTAATTATATTTTAAATTTTATGTTTTTTCTCAAATTTAGTAAAAAGATATATTTTCTATTTTTAGTTTTTGTTTTTAATGGTTTTAAAATTTATGAAAATCACAAAAGCAATTTTTTATTTATATTTTCATAATTTGATTTACTATTAACTATATGTATTATTTAATTATTTCATTTATTAGTTATTACTAATAATTGAGAACAATTTAATTTACTATTATACTTAATTATTTAAAATTATAAATAATTTTGCAATTTAATTTCATTTAATTAATAATTATAATTAAATTTAAAATGTCTTTAAAATATATAAATTTTAAATAATGTTTTGATTTAATACTTAAAATATATATATTAGTTTATAAATATATTTTAATTTTAAAAGTATACATTTTATTAAAATAAAATAATTTTATTGATGATATAAAAATTACATAAGAACTTAAAAACATTAATTAATCAAAAATATATATTTAAGTTTTATCTAAGATAAAGTTCCCGATTCCAATTCAAAATAATTACTAGTCCAAAATTCATGTTTGATAGTAAACTGATCGATTAATTTAATAATCAATCGTAATTAGCATTCGATTTCGTTAAATTCTTAAATTTGGAACAAAAATTAATTAAAATTAAAAATTAAAAATCGCAAAAAAGATAAAAGTAGAATTGTCAACTAGAAATGCTATTTGTTTTTTTAAACAATTAAAAATTAGTTTATTTGTACAATAAGTAAATAAAATTTTCAATATTCACGATTCTCTTTTTGATGGATGTAAGAAGTTCCCTTTGAATGATGCATAAGGAGCCCATCTCTGTCTTTTACGTAACGCCGACACCTTTTGGTACCAAATCTATTCCGTAATAATTCAAGAATAACTTCGATACCTTAAAACGTAAGCTGCAAGATATGCCAAAGAATGAGTATTCCTCAAGAAGAGATACAATTTAGAATTGGCAACATTAGCTAAATAATACATACAACGGACCTTATTACATATTTAGGATCAGTCATAAAATGATTAAAAACGAATGAATATGAAATACCTGATTTTAATTATATCTCTAATTTTAAAGTTGATTTTGGACACCAAACGAGCTTCAATATCCCAAGATCTTTACGGAAAGTATTAACTAACACGTAGTTTAGGCGTTTATATAATTTTCTCAATATGTAAGCTCACTTAGCGGGTTAGAGATTCCTTATGCTTACGATTAACATGAGCAATTGTAGGAGATCATAACCTATTTATATAGCTTCTATATCGGTCTTTCCCATCACAAGGTCGATATGAACCAGGTCCACACTAAAAAGGATCCATTTTTTGCCCGAACTTTGACTTATTGATTTAAATAATTTATTGGGTTACTTTATTATTTTTATCTATATCAAATTACGTAATTTAATCGATAATTTATTTAAAAATTAAATTACAATTAATAACTGTCTACTGTATAAAAAATTGACAAAATTACCCTTAAAAATGTCTTATAAAAATTAGTTAAAATTTTTAATTTAATTAAGTTTTGAGTGATTTCAATTTTATGATATAATTAAAATTTGATTCAATATTTTAATATAATTTAATTACAGATAACAATAGGTCCAACAGAGCCATCTTATTATTTTTTTAAAAATTCCAAATGATATCATTTTGTTAAACTCAGTAAACTCAAAAGATCGACCCAATTTCAGACTTTTTAAACTTTTGGACCAAGCTCGAGGCATGTTGGATTGAGTCTCTATACTTTAGGCTAAAATCTAAAATTTTTAAAAGTTTATCTTCAAACATAATCTGAAATTTTGATAAATTCAAATGTTATTTATTATTTATGGATCATATTAAATATGAGCTAAAATGTCAAGTTATCGATAATAAATTTTAATCTAAATAAACATTTGCATCCTAAACTCAATTCAATTCACAGTCAAGTAATCAAATTCAAATTAATTGGATTGCAATAAAAAAATATATAGAAAGTAAATTTGCGTGACTCAAATCTTCAACTTAAAATGACGTCTTTTTAATTAATATGAATTCGTGTTCTAGCATCACCTTGAGGTTAGACCGAATCGAATCAATGACAAACTTGGTCTGATCCGATTGATCTCGTGTAACTATTTGTAACGATGTCTGAAAGACATTTTTGTGGGCCTATAGTGATTGAGGTTTCTCCCATTTGAACTGAATCTGGGCTTTTGGTTCGTGAAGAAGCACCTTCGAAGGTCCAGAAATGAATGGGCTTAACAATTTACACTCTTCTTCATGTCGCGAGCATGCTTGTATTTGATGTGGGAATTTATATGTTATCATAAGTAGATATGCATGGATATAGGTGAATCTGCATTAAATTTGGGTTAGCTTTAAGTTTTCAATGTATTGAAAGAGCATAGTTCCACGCATGTCATTGTTATCATAAGTAGATATGCATGGATATAGGTGAAATCTGCATTAAATTTGGGATAGCTTAAGTTTTTAATGTATTGAAAGAGCATAGTTCCACGCATGTCATTGTTATGTTATCCACAATTTTTTTTACACCAGGAATTCGTAGTTACTATCTTTTGGATATACACTAGATAAATTTTTAAATTGACGCAATACCTTGTAAATTACACCAATTGGGTACTTCACACTAAGCAAACCTTGTACGACAGGCTATATCGAGAGAGTGTAAGTAGCAGAATTCGAACACAAGACCTTTTGGTCCCATACCTCATACTCCACCAACTCGACCATCCCTTAAAGGTTACAATCTCGTTAATGCATTAATAAAATACACTGACTAAAACTTTTAATTAATCGGTTTGATCAGTTTAATCGTAAAAATTTTGAACCGATTTGACTTTTTAGTTCAATTTTTAAATTTTCGGTTTGATTTACTTTTATAATTCTTATTATTAAAAATTGACCAATTTAATAATCAATCACTCAATTTATAAATTAATTAATTTTTGTAAATCAAAATAAATTAATTAATTTTCACTTAATAGTCTTCTTTTTCAATTAAATTTCAAAATTTTCAATTTTCAATTATATGTCAAATTTTTTTATTTTATTCAGTCTTAACAAACAGACTAATACTAATTTAACTTTTTAAATTTTAAATCTCTTATCTTATCAATTTAATTACTTTTAAAACATTAATAAATTAGTAATTCAAATTTAATCTATATGTTATAATTGAATTAATCTATTTATATTGTTCGTGTTCTGTCATTATAATTTAGTAAATATCTAATAAAATAAAATTTTTTGAATTAAAATTATAATTTTTTAAGAATTTTAAAAATTCGACCAAGAGGAGAGGAACGAACGGGCTTAAGTTGACTCATGACTTGTGGGCTGGGGTAGGCAACCGTATAACTCTGTCTCTATAATCTTGACGATTGGAATGCTTGACTTTACACCAGTAACTTAAGCAAAAGATTTGCTCCATAGGCCGAAAATCAAGCATTTTTTAGATACTTGTTACAGTAACGAATTCCTATACTGTCAAGTAGAGTAATGACCATGAACGCGAAACAGCTTTATAACAAGTTTTGAATTGTTAACATAAATTAAACCATAGTCAACTGCTAGCTGAGTCCAACTAGTCGGAAGCCGACATTTGAATACAGCAGCCGAGTGATTCAATGCACTTTGTGTCAATGATTTGTATTCAACTTGGTGTCGATAACAATGTAATCTTTGTGGCCAGAGGTCAACCAACTCCAGTGCCAGACGTGTAAAGATTGCACTCTTGGTCAACGCTTCAGGTTTCGAATTCGAACAAACAAAATAAAGTACTTCAAGCCATATTTGACCCCCAATTTGCATTCAAAGACTATTAGGCAATCGTCGCAGTTGAAATTGGACTCTTTGGTGTATTCGTATTGTAGATTCCTCTCAGAATTTCTGACAAGTTAGAAAATTAATATAGAAGAATTAGTAGGGTTGCAAGGGTGGGCTCGGGGTTCAACTCACAAATATGTGTTCAAGTATAAGTCGAACCAAAAACTCAATCAAGTTCGTGGTTTGAGCTAGATTAAACTTGGCGACTTAAAACCCGATTTAATATAATATCTTTTAATTTTTAAAATTAGAAACGACATAATTTATTTAAAACGATATCGTTTACTTACATATTGTAGGTTTCGAATAGGTATGGCAAAGTTGTACTTAAAACTTAAGGTCCTATTTGGTTGAGAGTTGGTAATAGAACGGGATAGGACGTAATATACTTATATCGTTTAGTTGAGGGTTTTATAATAGAATGAAACGGAATGAGATAGAAGTAGAGAGTTTTATGTTACGTTCCATTCCATCCTAATCAGTGAAAATAAAAAACCTCCGATTCAGGGAGTTTATGATGGAATGTAAACTAATAAATGCATATTACCTAATATACCCTCTGGTTCAGCCGGATTCTGATGAAGCTGTATGTTGCCGTTTGGATCCATGGAGACAACTGTTGAACACGAGAATTCGGGCTTAAGGATTCCTGCAAAACAAAGAAGGCACGTCGGGGGTTGTTTCCCGATAGGCCTCTCCGACGCTCAAGTTAG
>JANZXP010000009.1:26032871-26043680 GCA_027576715.1 Erythroxylum flavicans
TTACCACTTCTTCTTCTTCTTCTTCTTGTGTTGTTTATTAAATTTTTTATTATTTTAAAATAGAAAATATTGAAAAAAATTATTTGTCACCGTCAATGACTTTTTAATTGAACATGATTTTTGTTTTAAAATCATAACGTTAAATTTCTTGCAACAACCATTTTAATATCAGAGGTATAATAATCATTTATTATATATTTCATTCTATTCTATTTCATCTATCTTCTAAACAATATTTCACTACATTGCATTATGAATCCATCCCTCCCTCTCAAACAACTTTTCACTATATTTCATTTCATTTCATTCTAAACTATTATGTTCCGTTCTATTCTATTTCATTCCGTTCCATTAATTAATATCTAACCAAACAAGCCCTAAGAAAAAAGGAAAAACTTAAGTCTAAACAAAATTTTTGTTAATTCAAGCTGAATCTGTTGACTTCAAACGTGATTAGTGCAACTGAATCGAATTAAGTAATTTTTTTTAAGCCGAATAAATTTATTTAGTCTGAGCAATTTTTGCTGATGAATTTAATTAGGTTTTAATTCATGAAAATAAGAAAACTATTTAAGTTAAACTTAATGTGTATTAGAAGTCCCAATAATCACTTAACTATAGGCCTTTTATTTGTTTAAGCTTATGAATTTATTAAGTTTTTATTAATTATTATTATTGTTGTTGTTATTATTATTACTATTATTATTATTATTTACAAATTTTTATATATTTTTAAAGTTTATTTAATGACCACTTATAAAATATTTTTGATTTTTGAAATAACAAAAATTTTAAAATAAAAACGATTGATGTGTGTCATCTTAATTTGATTATGATATTTTTTTAAGAATATCAAATTAGTGTTTTTTTACTCATATTTAATAGAACATATCAATTAAATATTTTTATATAAAATTTGTTTTATTAAAAAAAAATCATATACTTTTATTAAATTATATGCATTAAATCCTTTTTTTAAGGCGGAATTGATAACTAAATCTAAAACTTTCTATTGTTTTTGTATTAGCTTTTATGTGAGGTACTTACTTGTACTGAAGACAAATAAAGTTTACTTAAGCCTCAATCTAAAGTTTAACTCGGGTTGAAGAATTTAACAATTTGTATTTTTTAAAAAGACGTTATTTTATTTTATATATTAAAAAGTAATTTAATGCATAATTTCAACAAATTTTAAATTAAATATAAATATATTAAAATAACATTATTTTGAAGTAATCTAATATACTTACATAAACTCACATATAAAAATTTTAAATCGATGACAAACCTGATCCATTAGTCATAGGGCTCATTGTAAATAGCTGACAAGTTTTTTAATTGATTAACTCAAATTAATTGTTTGACTATATTAAAAAGCTAAAATTTTATTAGATTATGAGCTAATTACGTTGACCAATGACTGTAGAGGGCATCTCTTTCTTTAGGATTGGTGAGAAAATGATTGCTTGCCTCCTGTCCTAATATGCCCATTTGGATTTCAACATATATATTTTTTATATACATTAGATATCTCAACTTCGTTAAACTAATCTAAAGCCTCTAAGATCCCATCTTAAGAGTTCTAGAAGATGTAAATTTAGAACTTTAAGATTTCTCGTGTTCTTACGTAACCTATATACTTTTGTACATAAGTAATCATCACATACTGATTGCTCTACATTTGAGTCTCTACTTTTATTTTGCTGTAATGTAAACATAGACCTCACTAATACCATTACCCTAACACTTGTCTCGTCTCTTGTTGCGGGAACATTTCCCTCCTTGTTCTAGTTAGCAGTTTTGTACTAAGGTTATAATATTTATGCCTTTATATTTTTTTAAAAAATTATGTTCTCGTAAGTTATTTTTATATATTAACAGTTGATATTAAACAGTTAATTTTACTAAATATCTTTAATAAATAGTTGATGTTATCTGCTAGTCAAATCAATTTAGTAAACAACAAATTACATTAGCTGTTAACGAATTTTATTAATAACTAATGCAATTCAATATTTGCCAACCAGGCGTCATGTGCTCTACTCCAAGTATGCGGGGACTAGCGAGTACGAGGTGTCAACTTTTTCATCAAATCTTTTGTTCTAATTAATCTGTTCCAAATTTGTTCCATTATTTTATGTAAATATATGGATGAGATTTAATAGAATATTATAAAAGACGTAAAGGAGATCTCACCGTTAGAGAACTGTGAGGATGCAATGCTTTCCATGATTACATTCCACATTACGTTAGTATTTGTGTAGCAAAAATGCTTGCATGTTAACCTGTGATATGGAACATGATCCTCTGGCCCGTGTACCATGTCCTTACCCTATCCCATGGCATCTCAACCATCCATTTATGTGGGTCCCACAAAAATGGATGGTTGAGATGCCATGAGACAGGGTAGAGACAGGGTACACAGGCCAGAGGATCTGAGGGGTTGTGATACCTGCTAGGTGAACTTGGTACATAATTTTATATTCTAATCAATTTTTTAAAAACTATATCCACAAGAGTGACATTAAAATTTTCCACATCAGCAACATGTTACCAAATATATAGAATAACATGCCTACTAAATACTTTGAAGCTTTATGAGTCCTTGCTGGAGTACATTATTAAACTCACTTTGTCAACATGATTATCTTCCTAATTGGACACCATCAGATTTTAATTTGACCTAAGATATCAGACAAATACCGAAAATATGGCCGGATCGAGTTTACTTAGATCTAAATATTAGAATTGAAGTACGGGTCTAATTAAATTTGTTAACTTTAAATTATATCGGTTGAAATTTAACTAACTCGAAACTTTGAATTACTATACCTCTCGCCTTGAGTCAGATTCATTAACGCTCTTCTGCTATTAGGCGTCGGTCGGTGGCCTACCGGTCGGATATAAAATATCAATTTAAGCAAGATTCTAAATATAATAAAATTTAGATACCTACGTTGAGTTTGATTAAACTAAATTAAATTTACATTAAATATGAATTAATATATCATTTATAAGACTGTATATGCCACTCTTAAGAGTGAATAGGTGTCATTGGATTGGTCATATTAGACGCGTACACAAAGAGCAAGTTGAACGTAACAGTCAAGTAAGAGAGCTGGTTTTGCTTCGGATTTGATCTGTTGGTTTAGATCCCTATACCATAGCTGAACATAGAATTGCTTGTGAGTGAGGGAGTTGGCATTCAATTTTGTGTTGACTTGCTGTTGCTGACAGAGACAACGAGAGAATTTACATTGCAACTCAAAAACAGGTATGTGAGTGATTATTTATTGTAGACTGGTTTGGAAATTGTCAACCAAGTGAGCAAATCCCCAGGTCTCACTCGAATCCCCTATCAAGGAAAACTGAGAGAAAAGGCAGCTTCTTCACTCGTATAACAAAGCAAGAAAATCCATGGAAGCCTTTTGGACACCTAGTGCGATATATCGGAGATGCCAGTAAAAGTTTACGTGTTTTTAGGTAAAATTATGCAACTTCCATGTGTATCTTGCTCTTCTTTTTGTTTTATGGTTTAGCATTTTGTCTTCATGTATTAAATATGGTAGGCCCTTTCTGTTTCAAATGGATGTATGTGTATCGCTTCCGTTTCACTCTGGATTTGCTTAGCCCTTGCGTGGATTTCGACCGGTTCTTATTTGGGTTTTGGGACTTCGTTTGATTACTGATGTTCATGCTCATATATTCAGTGCTTTCTCCAGGTTTTTCCAAGTTTTTGTGACTTTCCTTTGAAGTTGATTCCTTTCTAGATCTTTTTGGAGGCAGAAAACGGAGCTAGAAACTAATCTCAGCGAGTGTTACAGTGAAAAAATTAGCAAAATGAAGTGTTTTCCTTACTTCAAGGACAAATCCAGATGCAGAGAACAGAAATCAGCTCCTGAGTTGAAAGGTGGAATGAAGACGGAGTTTTCAGGGACTGAAAGTGTGACCAAATCCTTATGTTCTGATATATCACCTCGTGGCATACCAGAATTATACGAAGAAAAGGCTCATAAGCTGCGAGTCTTCTCTTTCTTAGAGCTCAAACAAGCGACCAATGATTTCACCAGGCAGCGCAAGATTGGTGAAGGTGGATTTGGGAGTGTCTATAAGGGTTCAATCAAACCCGCAGATGATAAAAGTGATCCTGTTTTGGTTGCTGTTAAAAAGTTGAACAGGGATGGCTCACAGGTATGTGGTTACATAAGTGTTGAAGTAAAATAGTTCAAATTAGTTTAATGAAAGTTCTCTTATTATTATGATACTTTGAATTGATTTTGAAGAACTCTGGACTGAGAAATGCTTCAACACTCCTCTGCACTTTGTCAATACAGTTTTTATCTTGAATTCTTATTAGATCATACATTCTTCATAAACCATCTTGAGCTTAAAACTTCATAAGGACACGGAAATAAATAGATACAAAGCAAATGTCTTCCAGTTTTAGTTATTGCTTATGCTTCTTGCTGGAAAATGTGTCAATTATTAGTAGTTAGATCGACATTAGTGATAAAGAATAACCATTTTTGTTCCTATGATGATTCTGGTGTACTCTTCCTTTCTATCCGAAGTTAAATCACTATAACTCACAGTGCTCTGTTTCTCATTTAGGGTCACAAACAATGGGTTGCAGAAGTTCAGTTTCTTGGTATTGTGGAGCATCCAAATCTTGTGAAACTGATTGGATATTGTGCTGTTGATGGGGAGAGAGGGATCCAACGCCTACTCGTGTATGAATTTATGCCCAACAAAAGCTTAGAAGATCATCTCTTTAACAAGGCATATCCACCACTTACTTGGAAGGTAAGATTGCAGATAGTACTAGGGGCAGCTCAGGGGTTGGCCTACTTACATGAAGGATTGGAAGTTCAGGTTCTTCTCTAAAACATGACTAGTTGTAATATTAAGAGCTATATGTAATGATTTTGTTGATTTTCAACTTGATTTGAAGAAGTTTTTGGTTTCAGCATCTGCTCCTGATCCTTTAGTCTTCGTAAATAACAATGCAGGTTATATACCGAGATTTTAAGTCATCCAATGTGTTATTGGATGAGAATTTCACACCAAAGCTTTCAGATTTTGGTCTTGCTAGAGAGGGACCAATGGCCGGACATACGCATGTCTCAACAGCAGTAAGTTTCATGTGAACCGGGAATCCTAAATTAGATCTCTTGTTCCAGAACAAATGTCTAGTTCATATATAAGCTTTGGTCTTTTCATGATCAGGTTGTGGGTACATATGGATATGCTGCTCCAGATTACATTGAGACAGGACGTCTCACTGCTAAATGTGATGTATGGAGTTTCGGTGTGGTATTATACGAGATTCTTACAGGAAGACGTTCACTTGAAAGGAACTTACCTACGGTAGAGCAGAGGTTATTGGAATGGGTGAAACAATTTCCCGCAGATGGCAAAAGGTTTGGTTTGATGATGGACCCTAGACTCCAACACCAGTACTCCACTACTGCTGCTCGAAAGATTGCGAAGTTAGCTGATACTTGTTTGTTAAAGCATGCCAAGGATCGACCAAAGATGAGTCAGGTTGTAGAAACCCTGGAACATATAATCCAAGATTCTGAAGAAGATAATTGTTTACAGGACTGCGATGGAGATCCTGTAGATAACCAACGTGACTCGATTCAGATGCCAAATCAATTGGAACCATCCGAGTCGTGGAAAAGGAGGATGACCCACCTTGCCAAACTCGGGGAACACGTGGAAGGTGCAAGCAGAAGGAGATTCATGATCATGCAGAGAGCGAAAGTTGTTTGATCGGAAACTTAAAGCCCGCTAAAGGTTTCTTGTTGATTGATTAACTGTAAAACTCTGCACAAACAACGTTTGTGCGTGGAATCCTGTGGCTGTGTTATAACTCAATGGAATCTGAATGATTGATCATCTTTTATTATTAACAAACTCGAACCCTTTATTTGGTATGTGTTCTTTCATACGTTCTTCTGAAAATTGACATAATCTTCAACATTGAGCTTAGAATCAAAGCACAAACAAGAAATATTCTTGAAGGCAAACGTTCCCCTCAGGAATGTTTTCTTTATTAGATCAGGCATTGTTTATGATACATGTCACAGTATAATCAATGAGCAGATGAACCAATCTGAAAAAGTAGGAAACTGGAAGATCAATTTCAAAGGCTCAACTTCATATTGCATGCCCTCGATTCTTAACACCGCCTTATGAACTAACGTTGTTCAACAGATGAAGATACAGACAAAAAACATAAGAGAGATTTCTGTCCTCTAATATTTGAAGATTGCTTCAAAATTTACCCAAACCATCCCGAATTCCCGATTCCTCCCTGGTTGATATGAACATCCATCACTCACCCACTCATCCCCATCTAACTCCTATAGTCACCTCCAAAAAGACCCTTCTTTTACAAATCCAAGAACATCAAATCTCTGCAATCTCTTTACGAGGGATTTTCCCAATTCGGAAAAACTCGCTCGCTGTCAACGTGCGATTAATAAAGCTTCTTAAACAGTTCTTAAGCCACAACAACCGTGCCTGTCCGCACGGTCTTGTTAGGTGAAGAGTCCCTTGTTTCAGAGTTCCTGATAGATCTGGAAGACGAAGATGACATTTTCCAACCCCTTTTCTCATTGGACTCATCCAACTCTATTTGCTCTTGCCTACACTCTTTGCTACAGAACGGTGTGTTCCCTCTGCATCAAACACAAATTTCCAAGAACACAAATCAGAATAGTTCAAAGACTTTACAAAAACAAAGCAACTCACACAAATCACAACGAAACCTTAAAAGAGTTGTAATCAACTAACTAACCTATACATGAAGATATCTGAGTTACATCCCAGTGGCTTCCGACAAAGGAAACACGCTTCAAGGAAATGACGTTTGTTGTAATCAAAACCCCCTCCATAGAAAGACATGTTTGTACCAGAAAAAGAGGAAAGAACTACTACAAACAACACAGCAATCCGCCAATGTGTGCCGAGAAGCGAAGGTTTTAAAGGTGCAAGGGAAGCAACCGAGAGTTTGCAGGAAAAGACGTGAGGACCAGAGAACGGTTTATAAAGAGTAGAGAGGTGGGAACTCCGAGGTGGGTGGTGTCGTTGGGAAATATCCTGTGCGGTGTGGACTACATTGTGTATTTGGGTTTGGGAATTTTGATTGGTCAATCGAGCGACTGATTAGATGTGTCGACGGTTAATCAGTTCTTTAAAACCAAAGGCGGATCCGGTTTCCGTGTAGTTGGGTGGTATTAAATTCTATTGGCTCTTGGTGCATGCATCTTTTCGAAAAGCGACGTTATTTCTACTAATGGCATCATCTTCTTTTATTTAGCTTTTCGGTTCCTGTTCTATGTGGTATTTCTTATACGTGCTTAACTCACATTGATGTTACATAATTAAATAGTTATTTAATCTTTTTAAATATTATTTATATAACACAAAATTAAAATTTTAAATAAATAATTTATAAATATTAAATAGTTAAGTGTTTTTTAGGGACTTCTTTTTAAAATACTTAAAGTGGGGACTTCTCATGATTTCTCTGGACGCTTAGGACCGCCACTTTGGGACTTCGTGGACTTGAATATATGCTAGGTAGGCCCCACAAGTCCATAAACAACAATAAAAACGAACTTAGTGCTGAGTAGATGTGGGCCCAAGGACTCCACAGTAGGACCCACCTGACGCAACATCAAGCTGGCTCTAGTTACTAGGTCCATGTCTCTCGGGCCCACAGTCATTGCCCGATTGCCACGGGCAGCTGTTCTCCCCCACTTGCCCTGGACACGTGCGCCCCGACCAGACAACCAGCGTAGCACCACATAATTGTTGCCCCCAACTTACGTGGCGCTTCAATAGAGAGAGAGATTGAGGTCTCCGCTTACGATCTTCGAGGTCAAGTTGGTTCGGCGGTGAAGGTGGCGCCATGAGTAATAGTTATAATTGGGGGTCTATTATTGGGGTGTGTGCCACTTGCCACCTCCCTACTCGTTGGAGAATTCTTTGAGTTGAATAGCTTGTGGGGCTCTGCGCTGTATTAAAACGATGGTCGGAGCAGTGTATATGGCAATTAGGAAACTTCCACGTACACCCTTCGATACCCTTTTACCGTTTCCTAGATAAGCAATTATTTGTCAACTTAATTGATATTCGAAAAGGGATAGTCACTTTTTGCTTATGGAACGTGAAAATGATAAAACCGAAAAGAAGTCTGAAAGTAAAAGAGAATAACAAATAATTACGATGTACGAGGATAGGACATGGGAATTGCCGTATGGGAGTGTAATACGTAACATAAACTTTATTACATATTTCAGATCATACATAAAAAGTTTAAAAATAGAGGAATATAAAATACTTAGATTTTGGTTTCATTTTTGATTCTATACTGAAGAAGTTTTTGAGCACCAAATAAGTTTCAATCTTTTGGGACTTTTATAGAAAGTATTCTCTGATATATGGTTTAAGTCTTTTTACAGTTTTTAAAGGTAAATTCTCTTAACGAGTCAAAAAATCCGTATGCTTATAATTGATATAATCAATTGTAAGAAACCTTAAGCTTTATATATAGCTTTTATATCGGACTTCCCTATCACAAGATTGATATGAACCTGGTCTATACTAATAAGAATCCAATTTTTACTGAGACTTTGACCCATTGATATAAATCATTTATTGAACACTTTATTATCCTTATCTGGATCAAATTACGTAATTTAACCTATAATTTATTGAAAAATCAAAATTACAATTAACGTTGTCCATTTAATAGGTAAAGGACAAAAATGTCCTTCAATCTCTCCCTTGGACAATCATAAATTGCGATTTTTACTTAAGTTTAAAACAATTTGAAAACTCAGTTAAATTACGCTACTGTATTGGTGCCAAATTTGAAAAATATTTGATCCAAAGGTAATGAAGACCCAATATTCCGTCCCGTAAGGGTTTCGATATCGAAAAATATCAAACACATGTGTCATGTATGACACAGGTTCAATATAATCACAAATATCTAATACTTTACTAAAATGAATGGGAAAATGGAGTGTGGCAAACTAGGATGATATCTTTATGATCTAAATTATATCATCTTCGTTTTTAGGTCTTTATTTCTCCGACTTTATGCTAAACTGCATGCGTTAAACAACTTAGAGAAATCTCGTTTTCTCTCACTGAATGTTAAACAATATTAGAGAAAACTTGTTTCCTCTCACCAAATGCTAAACAACATTAGAGAAAACCTTTATGTTCTCCAACTGAATGTTAAACTGCATTAAATAATCTTTATGGGATTAAAAACTTATACCCAAAGTTATGGATTTCACACCGTTCCGACGGGTACTAGCCGGAAGGTACCGTATCGGCCAAAAAATGGTACAAAATCAGTAAACGACGGTACCGGTCTTAAATACCGGTCGATACCGGCAGGAACAAAAAATTTCGACTAAATTGCAATTTTCGAAACTTAACCTTAAAGTTACCCCCTCGATTCTTCTGTCTGCTACTCTGCTCCTCTCTTTGGTCGCGATCTCTCTCTCCCTCGCGAAGTGGCTGTCTCCTCCTCAGCCATATCGCCGTCTCCTCCTCGCCATCGACGTCTCCGTCATCACTCCTTCCTTCGACCTGGGCTGGAGCCATCACTCCTTCCTCAGCCATCACTCCTCGCGATCTCTCTCTTCCTTCGACCTCAACCATCATTCCTTCCTTCGCAGCAAATCGTCGCCATCCGTCATAGCCACATTGCACCCGCACTATTCATCGCCCCTCAGAAGCACCACCAAGACGTGACCCGATGTTAACCCGAAGACTCGATTATTTGGATGTGTGTTTTTCGATTTTTTTATTTTTCATTGCATTTTGAATCTTTGATTGTGCTGGTCTGTTGGATGATGGATTTGTGTTGTGTATGTTTGGTTTGGATAGTGGATTTTAGGTAAGAAGTTTTGCATTGTGTTTGTGAACATACGGTGTTGGATTGGATGGTGGATTTGGGTAACAAATTTTGCGTGGATGTTGGATTTTGCCTAGGAATGGATATTGAAGTTGAAAATCATGAATGGATTTTGTGAATGTTAAACTGAAATTGGATTTGGATTTTGGAAGTGGAATGCCGAATGTATAAATTTTTTGGCTTGTGATTTACGGTAATATTGAATAAGAATTATTGATGAATGAGATTGAATTTGAGCAATTGAGTTTGAGTTGAGAATTTGAGATGTTGAGTTCAATTGTACATGTATTTTATTTAATGATAATTTGGTTATTGCCGTGAGGTGAGGTTGTTTATATTAATTGTGGTTATTATTTATATGTGAAATATTTTAAAATTATTGTTATTTCATATTAATTGTCATTATTATTTATTATTAAGATTTTTGTAAACATGGTTGATGTAAACAGTAAACTATTACAGTATACAGTACAATTGTACAATTTAACCAATGAACTATTTTGCCAATTTTAAAAATTTTAGGGACTATTTCATAAATTTTAAAAATTACCCGAAACGGTACCCCGTACTGACCGGTACCGGTGTAGTTCCGTTCCAGAATTCAATCCGGTACTAAGCTCGGTACGGTATTCATAACTTTGCTTATACCCCTTATGTCATGTAAAACTTTAAGGATATTTGAACAAAAGTGTATGTATCTAAATGACACAAGTTCAAGGTCAATCTGTATATATGTCCAATGACCTTTATATGCTTAAGATTGTTAGACCAATGGTGGTTGACAAATAAAATCTTTCTATGTTTTGATAATAATAAAATGTATAGAATTGGTTAAGAAATAATTTCAGGTATTTTGGATTGAT
>JANZXP010000009.1:26043780-26058701 GCA_027576715.1 Erythroxylum flavicans
CTCTCAATTCATTAAAATTAAGTATATACCCTTTTTAACAACTCTATCATATGAGTAAAGAGTATATACAAATCATTTATAAAATTATAAAGTAATTTTTTATAATTCTTATGTACCAATCAATATACTTTTATTTCTTTAGGTACATGCAATAATACTTTTTCTCCTAAATATATATGTTAAGTGAATATGCTCAAATATTGTTAATATGAAAGTAAGTGTATACCTCTTATTATAAACTACTAATGATTACTTTCTTTTCTTTGTCACTTGGTTTAACAATTAGTTTTTTAGGTTAAACTTTCTTTTCTTTGTCACTTGGTTCAACAATTAGTTTTTTAGTATTAACATTCTTTTTGGATAATGTGAGGATTCTTGGTAACTTTTTTAAATAAATTATTAGAGATACCATTGTTGTTCCTTTGATATCAATGAATGTGATACCAATTTTTATTATTCATTTGATGCCACTTAATATTGACCTAGAAAGTAAAGAAATTAATGTGTTCTTGATACCATATAAGCTTTCTTCCTCAGGGATCAAGCTTTGTTTCTTAGGGATCAATGTTATAAATCTTTTTTAAATAATTTCTTTTTAGGCTTGCTTAACAAGCATTGTTTCAAAGAGAAATTACTACAATATGTCCACAATCACCACAAAAGTGATAACTCACCTAAAACATTTGAAAGTATATGAATTATGTGTGAGTGACCTATAAGAATGCAACGTATATTCACTTATAAGTTTTAATAGATAATGTATGTGATATCATGATCTTTATTAAATATACGCGGAATCTCTTCTTATGTGATGAACAGACTTTGCATATGAATTGAAAAATGACATGCTTCTTTAATAGAAATATGACCTACGTTGAATGGGAGCAAATTTCATGCCTTTATGCTTATACTAAGACCTATAATAGTTATAAGTTTATGATGAAAAAGAGGTTTAAACGAATGAGAAGTATATAGCATTTTTAATGACCTTATATAAAAATTATACCTATATGAATACATGAATTTTCCTTTTATTTAAGATGTAAAGGATGATGCGTAAGCATGTAATTTTTGTACATATTTAGAAGAGAAAATTGCTCATATGATGCTTTAAGCATAGATTCATCATATAAATGATTAGCTTACCCAAAACTTTTCTTACCATTAGATGATGCAATTGTATAAGTGAAACTAATCTTATGTTTATCATTAAAGATCCTTTGGACTTCAAGCATTTTATTCAATTTTTCACTTGTTATAGTAAACTTAAAGAATGATTATTTGAGGATATTGAACTTCTTTTTTAATGTCTAGTTCTTATGCAAAAAAATTATTGACTATCTTATGAACAATAATTACACTCTTTGATTATATCAATCATACCTATCATATTTCAATTTCTCATTCTCAATCATACATGTTTCTAAAAGTTTTTGAACCTTTTTATAATTAAAAGATACTTTCTTCATTTTCATGATCATAGATTCTAAACATTCAATATAAGGTCAATAATGTTATAATCATTATCATTATAATAATTTAGAGGAGAGGTACCTTATCATTATTAGCCTTAAAACACATACTTGTCATATTTTTTTATTTCTCACTCTCTGAACTGTTAATGTCATCTCATATGGACTTAAGTGTTTTCTTCTTCTTCTTCTTCTTCAATTACTGATTCCTTTTTTTTAGGAACTTCTTGATTCCTTGTGATGAGATTTCTATCATCCTCATCACTCTCACTTATGGAGATTTTCGCATTCTCAATTTTCTCATCCTTTGAGGCTTCAAACAATACACTCTTCTTATTAGAGACACTTCCTCTTCATATGATTCATTCATCCAGATCTCATGGTTGAGGATTGATCTAACTAGCTCATCTAATGATAAGATGTATAAATTTGACTTATTGTATGTTATTAATTTTACCTACCAAACTTTTGGTAGAGAACTAAATAATTTTTTTGCCAATTCTAGATTGGTTTAAGTCTTACCAAGATATTTAAGAGAATTAATACTATAAATGAAACGAGCATACTTATTTAAAATTGACTTAATTTTTCATG
Organism: Erythroxylum flavicans; assembly: GCA_027576715.1. Classification (NCBI taxonomy): domain Eukaryota; kingdom Viridiplantae; phylum Streptophyta; class Magnoliopsida; order Malpighiales; family Erythroxylaceae; genus Erythroxylum; species Erythroxylum flavicans. Next base: position 26,045,847 of record JANZXP010000009.1, read on the forward strand.
TGAAATAGCTCATATTTGTGCATTAATAAGATGTCTTTTCTCTCTTTTACTGGAATAGTGCCCTCTTATGCAATGTGTGTCAGATCTCATAAGCAGTGTCATACATAGATACCTTATTAAATTTATTTCTACTAAGAGAATAAAATGAAATATGTATCCTTTTACTATTTAATGAAATGGATGTCTTATTATTATCATTTCACTCACTTCTATCCTTTAGAAACATTAGTCTCTATTTTATCTATAACTATAATTTTATTGGGATATAAGGACTATTCGCTATAATTCCCTAAAGATTAACCCCCTTTGACTAAAAATGCTTCATTCTAATTTTTTTTAATAAATGCAATTGCCACCTTTAAAGAGGGTATACTTAAGCGTTGACTATCTTGGTAAAAAGTAAATTAAATTTTGTCATATTGATCTTTTTAAAAATTTTACTAGAAATATATATGCAATAAATGAAATATACTTTGATACCAATTGTTGGGCCTTAATAGGACACAAGAGGAAGGTAAATTATGTATATTTGATTTTATTTAAAAATAATTAATAAACTGGTTACTTTAATAAATGATTATGGAAAATTCATATATGATTCATACAAATAATTAAGAAGAGTAGGAAAGAGAGAAAAATTGATGTATAATGGTTCGACTAAATAACTATGGGTTATATCCATTCCCCAAGCTCCACTTGAGAGTTTATTATCTTTTTCCTTCAATAGGCAAAAAGGAACCCTCAATACAATATCTTCTTTGCCACTAGTGAACAAGAATCTTTATAAACCTTATTTGAGGTTAAGATTACAATCTTGTTCAAGGTCCTTCACAACATGTAACTCAAGTAATTTCTCAAATTATTGCATTAGTAAAACCATATATAACTTTAAAACTCACTTCCTTATTTAAACTAATAAATTAATGTTCAATATGGTTTATACAATACACAAATGTACTCAATTACACTGTCTAACCTCTTAAAGTTATTAACATCTCTCTAAAATGCCTAAGATATATCCTACAACTTATATGTGGTTTATTTATACTCAAAGTAATCCAAATAATCGTTACTAATATTGATTAACTATTTTACATCTTATCAAAAATTAGGTCACACTAGTCTAACATTGTGTCATATTAGTTAACAAATATGGTTAGAAACTCAGGATACATATTATCAAACTATATTGATCGACCACCAAACTATATTGATCAACCACTCACCTATATTTATTGACCAATGTACCTAAAAACCTAATATTTGTTTCCCAGTGACATAGATTACTTGACTAATGAAACTGAAAATAAATTTTCCAAACATTTCAATTTTTCAAAGATAAAAACACACTTCTCTAACAAAAAACTTGAATAAAAATATTTCACAAGTTTCCACAAAACATTGTTTAAAAAGATTAAAATAAGATTTCTCTTAATTATGAAATGATTTATGCATTATGACATATGCAAAAAATCCTATAATGATTAAGCCTATAATTCATTAAAATGACTCAGATAAGGTGACAAGAAGGATTACAATAATTTCCTTAAATATTGATGTAATCAATTCTTCTTTATTCTTGGTTATTCAATTGAATTCCTTTAAATCTCTCTTAAGTTGCATTTATGCTCCACTTATTTATTCATCGAATGCTCAATTGATTCAATTGACTATTTTGCTCACTTTACCCTTCTATTGAATTTGATCTTTTACATCTAACTTATTAATATTATCAAAGATTAAAAAATTGGTAATAATATATTTTGTTTTCATAAAAAATATAAATTAAAACCACACTTTATTCAATAATATATATACATATTAATTTAATACAATGACTTATTTAAAATTTTATGTATAATTTTTGTTATTAAAGATACTTAATATAATCATATTTCAAAATAATTATAATTTACTAAATTAACTATCTTTGTATTTGTAAATTTATTTTAATTTTGTAAATAATTTTTAACTATTTAATATTTATTATACAAAAATTTCAAATAGTTAAAGTACATTAAGAATTAAGAATATTTTGATATATATGAACTAAATATATAATTTTAATATTATAAATAATTAATTGTACACATAGTTCAAAATAATTAAAGTTTATTAATAATTAACTATTTTCTATATTTTTTTCAATTAATTTAATATATTTTAAAATTAAAATTACTTTCATCAAAATATGTCAAATATCAAATTTTAGTGGATCTAACTCTTCTACATTAGGAATTAATAGAAGTAGGAAATAGGTAAAAACTTACGTACATGTTGGGATAATGGGAGCATGAAGTAGGTAGAAACTCGGTGACTGGTGATTCTCTCTCTTATGCTTTTTTGTCTTACTTCTCTCTTACGCTTTTACCCTTGACATTTCTACCTTTTCGAGCCATATTTTCCTCTTCTCTAGGTAAATCCCCCTTTCGAATCAAACCCGATAGAGGTCCCCTCTGTCATGTAGGGCCTTTTAAAAGCCATCCTTGACTCCTCTGTCGATGGTGTCACTTCTGGCAAACTCTTAGGGGATTTTCCACCCCTATCTCAGAAATCTGCATCATCTGGGAAGGAAGAGAGCTCCTCCAATGGGTCTTCCTCGATAGGTGCTCCAACGCCTTTGCAAAGGACTAGAGCATGGAACAAAAAACTCAACTTGCACTAGACTAAGATCCCGATGAAGCATTTCTAAGAGGTTATGAAAGATGGGCAAGTTTGTCCCCTATTAAACTATTGCAAGCAGATGCGAGGGCCTGGTCTTCGACATTGATAGGTTCCTTTTGGAGCAAACGCCCTACATTTCTGGTCATTAGCTCCTAGGCTTTTGCGCGATGGGGCAATAAAGGATTGGAGAACCTTATTGATGGAAAATAGTACGATCTTGTTTAAATTTGCAATGAATAGTAATTTGTCCAAGATTTTGGAAACAGGACAATCGCGCATTGGAGGCCAACAGTTGTTTGTGAGAAAGTAGTCACCTGGGGCTAAGTTTAACAATGAGTGTGTTGAAGTGTTTCCGATTTGGATTCACTTCCATAATTTGCCTCTGAAGTTTTGGAGGGTGGAAGGCCTAAATTGTCTTGCCAGCTCCTTGGGTAAGCCTTTAAGCATGGATACCCAAACTTTATGGAGTGTATAAGATATGCTAAAATCTGTGTTGAGGTAAGTATGGATACCCAACTACTAAAGTCGCTGCCTATTATAAGGCTTGGTGTTATCGGGAAGTGAGAGCCTTCAGATATCAAGTTATCTTACCTATGGAAACCTTAAAAGATGATGAAACAATAGGTTCCTACAAGTAGGAAATTCAATACTGGTTGGCAAGAAGAGTTACTGCGGGTTAAGGTTTCAACTTCTGATATTGCCAATAAAGAGGAGTGTCAGCTGGTAATAGACACAAATCCATCCACCGACATTCCTGGAGGAGATGATGGGTTTGTTCGGTCTATCCCCACATCTACGACCCGAAATATGGCAAACCATGAGGGTAATGTAGTGATTAATCGACCTGCCTATATATTGATTGATATTACGAATTTGCAGTTGGTAAGTGATCATTTGGAAGCAACTAATGCAGGGAAGGATTGTTTGTATCATTATATACTTGAAGGTTCTTTGAATCCAGCAATATCCTATCTATTAGAAGATATAAGGTCGGATACCAGTATGGTTTAGAAGGAAGATAATCATAAATTAAGATCACAGGATGCAACCAGGGTAGACGTTGAGATTCATCCGAGAGTTTCTGTTGAGTCTTATCAATCTATAGAGGATATGGAGGAGAATAGTATAGTGATAAAATAACACCTTAACATGCCTGACTCTCAGGGGAAAATTCAGGCAGATACCAAGAGTAAAATAACTCTTAATATTTTTGGAGAAGACCAGCCAAGAGGAAAGCTAAGCGTAAAGGGGCTTCGCCTTAGATGTCTATTCTAGTGTGTAATAAAAAAAGGGCTTAATAACCCTTTGAAACAACTCATGGTGAGGGATTTGGTTTATAAAAAGAAACCTGTCTTGGTGGGTCTCTTGGAGACTAAAATAAAGGCTAAATATGTCTAGTTTGGGCTGTATTTTTTGGGTTAGCAATAGAAAACTATCACTAACCATTCTCAGCATTACAATAGGCATATTATTTATCTATATAATGCTGACTATATTAAGGTTACTTGTAGCAGTCTTAGTGACCAATTCCTGCCTTTACATTGTCAATTAAAGGGATATTCTTTAGTTTTTTAAGTTACCATGATTTATGTTTCTAATTTTACTTTCCAATGAGTAAAATTATGGTTAGAATTAGTACAGATACAATCAATTATGAAAAATCTGTGGCTAGTAATGGGTGATTTTAATTGTGCACTAAACTCTAGTGAAATTGAAGGTGGTGCTAGCTACTCAATGGGGACGAGTAAAAAGCTTCCACAGTAATTTCAACAAGTGGATCTAATTGACTTTAGGGGTATTGGGAGAAAATACAACTGCGAAAATAATCAAGAAGGAAACTTATTAACTTGTAAAAAGTTAGATAGAGCCTTGGTGAACCATTTATAGGTTAGTAAATTTCCTTCTTCTTCTATACATTTTAGGGACAATATTTTTCTAATCATGCTTCTATACTTATTCAGAAGTTGACGGATCAAGTAAGAATGGGAGCCCCTTTTCCGTTGTTCAATTATCTAAACCAGAGGGAAGGTTTTATGGATATAATCAGTAGTTGTTGGAGGAAAGAGATATAGGATTTCAAACATGCCCTTAAACAGTTTGTAAAAGAGAAGAATCAAAATCTTCATCAAATCAAGCAGAAATTGGTTGAAGCCTAGGAGTCTTGTTACAAGGATCCTGTCAACTCTGAGTTAAGGCATACTGAGACCCGGAGATTGCAAGAATATTAGGAGGAATTGTTTCACCAAAATTTTGTTCTAAAGCATAAAGCAAGGCTACATTGGATCAAAGAAGGATAGTCCAACACAAATTTTTTTCATGCTTCTATTATAGCTAGAAGAAATGTTAATACTATCTCTGAGCTATGGGATAATAACAGGAATGTGATATCTGAACCATATGAGCTGACCAGATATATCTAGGAGTATTTTTTACAGTTAATGGGTAACTCAAGTATTCAGCAGCAGGATTTTAATGTGAAAGATGTTTTTTGTTCCAATCTTAATCAGGCACAGTTGGACATGGATACTGCTCCCTTCTCTCTTTAAGATGTCAAAGAAATGCTTTTTAGTCTTCACCCTTCAAAAGCTCCAGGATGTGATGGTTTAAGTGTAGGTTTTTTCCAAAGGACCCAGGATATTACTAGGCGACTCTTTACTGATGCAATATTGGAATTCTTTTCCACTAGTCAGATGCTAAGGGAAGTTAATCATACATTCATATGCCTCATACCCAAGAAGAAGAATCCTTCTTCAATCTTAGATTTTAAACCCATTTCTTGCTGCACTATAGTATACAAAACCATTGCTAAGCTTCTGGTTGTTAGATTTAAAATAATTTTGTCAGAGACCATTAGCTTGGTACAAGGGGATTTTTTACCTGGTAGAAGCATAGGTGATCATATAGTACTTCTTCAAGAGTTAGTAGGGGATTATAACTCCGGTAAAATTATTAACAGTTGTCTAATGAAGATTGATTTTTCAAGGTTTATGATACTATAAGGTAGTCTTTCTTACAGCCATGTTTAGAAGCTATAAAGGTGCTAGATAAATTCAACAATTGGATTATACAATGCTTATAGTCTTCTTCTCTTAGTATTCTGGTGAATGGTAGTCCATCAATCCCTTTTAACATTGTGAGGGGTATTAGGGGTATTAGGTAAAGGGATCCTCTATACCTTTACCTATTCACTCTACTCGTGGAAGGTTTATCTAGACTCATCTTTAAACTGGTGGAATGCAATGGCCATTTTCAATTCCATTTCAAGTGTGGTAATATTTCATTATCTCATTTGATTTATGTTGACGACTTGATTCTCTTATGTAAGGTTGATTCCCATACTATTCAAATGATGTTGAATATGCTGGGTACTTTTTTGATTGGTCTGGCATGTCGAGAAAAGTGGATTGTATTTGTCCTTGGATGTTAGGGATTAGGAGTAGATTAGGAGCATGGTAGGATTTGAGTTATTCTCTCTTCCTTTCAAATATCTGGATGTCCCAATCACTCATAATAAACCTAAATTCTCATATTTTTTTCTTTGATTGATAAGTTTAAAGTTCTAATCAATGCTTGGCAAAACAAATATCTGTCTCTTGCTTCTGATTAATTCTATTTTGAATAGTATACATCTACATTGATTTTCTCATTTGTTTTGGCTAAGGAGGGTCACCAAAGAGATAGATAGAATACTAAAAGCATTCCTGTGGTTTGGAAAAATTGATAATGGGAAGCAAGCCAAGATGAAATGGAGTGGCATCACTATACCCAAGAGGTTAGGAGGGCTTGGGATCATCCCGATTGCACAAATACAGAAAGTAATGTTTGGTAAAAGGATACAGAGACTCTGCACTGATAAAAAAACTATGTGGATTAAATGGATTAATGAGTATTATCTCCGAAACCAGAATCTATGGCAACTGGACATTTCTAGATAATTCTCATAGTTGTTCAAGCATTTACTCAAATGGAGAAGTTTGTTCTTCCCACACATTAAATATAGGTTAGGGGATGGAAAGGATATATGGTTTTGGTTTGATAACAGGACCAATCATAGTCCTCTTATTCTCAGACCTGATCTTTCTAGTCTTAGAAATAGAATCCCTCTCAATGCTAGAGTTTCTACGCTCATCTCAAATGGAGATTGGGTTGGTAGTTTAAGAGGTTTTCACTTGTTATCGAATTATTTGCCTAACATTCCTGCAGGAAGGAGGAAGGATAGAATAGCCTGGCTTCCACACTCCAGTGGTATTTTCAACAATAAATCTTATAACCAGGTATTAGTTATCTTGAAGTGGTTCCCTGTGTGAGGTTATCTGCAATCAAAATTTAAACTATAAAGCTGTTATATTCACTTAGTGATCAAAAATAGGCTTCAGCCCAAGGACAGATGGTTTGGTGCTTATAACCCCATATACACACCCTGTAAGTTGTTGAATGAGAGTAGAAATCACTTATTTTTTGAATGTGATTATACTAAAGCTATTTGGAGCAAAATTATGGTCATTGTTACAGTTACCAATATATAACTTTGAGTGGTCATAAATCTTGAATTTTCTTACACATTGTGTCACTCACGGTAGAGCAAATTACATGATTATCTTGGAATCTTTTCATATTGTCATCTATTCAATTTGGAGGGAAAAGAACCAGAGGATATACAAGGGTGTTGAAGAGAGACAATATCAGCTTGTGGAACATATAGTCAATTGGATTAGAGCTGCCATTATTGCTAATGATCAACATTGCCTTATTAGTCATGATCTAAAACTGAACTAGTCGCTATAATGCTATATGTAGACGATATTATATATTTTGGTTAGTGAGTTTTTATTTGTAGCTGACATATGTTTCATTGTAATGCTTGTATATAGCTTTTGCTAAATTAATATATTTCTTTTTTAACTTAAAAAAATTTGGTGACTGGTTGAATCTAGTGTAAATAATAATAGAACAATCATATTTTGGAATTTATCAATAAGTCTGCATATTCAAAATGGATATAAACATATGTAACAAAGGATCTATAACTTAATATTTTAAGATTAATATAGAACATATTAAATTATAAAATTGAAACTATAGCCACGTAACTTGGTGATGTACTCCTCGTATGTCCTCTGACCAGGGGTAGCCCAAATGGTATCAGAGCCATAAGTGTTATTGACCATGACTACAATATTCCTAATGAGAGTTAGTAAGGAGTGTTCTTAAGCCATGAGTATCCTACCAAGTGACTCTATTCATCTTTCTTCAACCCTTTCTATTGCCAATCTCCCTTCTCAAGTTAAACATACTATTTCTAATAATATTGAAAACATTGTAAAAATCACCTATCTTCCTGTAAAAAGTCATATTTTTGATACTTTATTACCTTTGCTCAGTCCTTACAACATCTACTCCCGTTACTATTCATAGAGAAGAAGTATAAGAAACAATTTGTCTACCCATTTTCCAAAAGTTAAAGAAATAATCTAAAGTTCCTGTTTGGAATAGTGTGGTCTAAAAGCTACAACCACAGAACAATATGTGAAGCTAGAAATTCCAAAGGAGCTCATCTTTCTTTGGAGAGAACAAAACCATATACATCTTCATGTTAGAGCTATTCGTCTTGTTCTTACCCCTTATGGAAGAAAAGGCATTCAGGATGCAACTTGGATCCCTCTTCTTGATACTGCCTACACTGCGTACTAAAACACCTTAATTGGTACTCTGCTAACAACCCTCAATAATGGAAGTGGCATCTCACTATGACCCCTGATTTCAATATTAGGTTAGATGATCCTACTTTGTCTGAGCAACTCTAAGTCCATATCTAAAATACTATAGGAGAACAAGATCCTACAACCATTATGGTCACTCTACACCATTAGATGATCTACTGATTGCAGAATTATTCAATAGGTTTCAATTTCCTCAATTATACTTCAAATGCTTTATATATGGTAGCAAAAAGAGCTCATGATTAGACTACTATCATACAAATTCTAAAGCAACTACCACCAATGGAGCTTGAAAAGTTGATGTCAATTGAATGGATGAAAAATTACCAAATTGTATTTTATGCTCCTCATCGGCACGCTTTTCACACCACCACTCCTCCTATGCTTAAGACTTTGCGAGATGGAACTGTGAAATCCATTTACACCAAACCCAATGAAGATCAACCTGGACCCTCAACTACATCTGGTCCTATTTTGATGCTTCAACTAGTGTTCTCACATAAAGAAGGCAAAGATGGACCTCCAATTTATTACTTCAAATCTGATGGAGAACTTATATACGTTAGCCATCATCATATACATTTTTCTGGGATGTAGATTCATCCATGTGTGAAACAAATTGTGAGATTTGTATGAATTATAAATCAAACAGTGATGATGATGAGCTATATAATTGATGGAGAAAGCAGAAATTCATTTTTGTCAACCCGTTCAGTAATTTCCTTGTCAAAATGATGATGATGATCCTGATTTTTGACCTTGGATTGGGACTAAAAAACTAAGATCATAACCTTGAAATCTTCGAGGACTACTCAAAGCTATTGACAAGGAACATTTGTTACATCTAAAGTCAATCTCCAAACATCCTCAGCTAGTTATTCCTTCTATTCTTGTTGTTCCCACTTCAGACCTCATTCCTTTATGATGGGCAAATGATGTGAGGAAGACTTTCCTCCACTGGAGAGACGCACTGATGACAATAGTAAGGTTATCTCTAACCCTTATGTTCGTGTTGTAGGAGTTACTTCTCATAAAACTATGATCTCAAATCATATTGATGAAACTCTCAACTAGCAAACTAACAATGCTTTAGCCCAAAAACAAAGTTCTTCGATGAATTGATTCCAAACTTGATAGGTTGAATTAACAAACATAGGCTACTCAATAACTAATCGATACAGTTTCCTCACAGGTCCAATTCTTGTATAAATTCCTAAAAGGTCAAATGGCCCAACTAGATGCGAATCATCGACGACATGTAGACACTCAATATTTTGCCCGTGATTTCACCCATATATAGCAAGAACTCATAAAGGTGAAAGAAATATTTCATAGAATGGAAGCTAATATTTAGAAAGAACAGTATAATACTATTTATAGAGCCTATCTCATATATTTTTTGGTTACGCAATCTATTTATTCTTCATTAACATACCCTGAAGGTGTTGATTATGAGAAAATATTCAAAATGAATTATCTTTTGATCAGACAATATATCCACCCAAATCGACCAGATCCTTAAAACCAAAACTTGAAAAGTCTTTTGAGCCATCATCTTCATATGCAAAACCAACTGATCCACAGAACAAACCTTTGCAAGTCAAAACTCCACCTTCTTCACCACTAAAACCTCAACATTCACAATCCACTGGAAAGGACAAAGGTCATCAAATAGAGTTTATCGCAACTCTTGCACCAGTATTTATTCCCGAGATATTTGACGAAGAATGCCCATCTAAGCATTCTAGCATCTCTAAGCAATCCTTTGAACCATCTTTTGATGAGTCTGAGCACTTTGCTTGTAGCACCCCACTCTCGCAAGACATGTACCCGACATCCTAAGTGATGTTCGAATGCGTACCCCGTAAGGGTGGCATGCTAGAACAATCAAACACTTAAAACTCGGTACAATTTTTTGTTGTTGCATAAACGTATGCGGAAATCAATAATCAATTGGGCCCATTTTATTCATAAACTTTTTCAATCACAAGGGTTACAATCATTTCACAAATCATCCGAATTTCATTAGTCACTAAGGCCATTATGCATACAAAACACTCAAATTCATAATTGTTATTACATCAAAAAATCATTTACAAACATTTCCCATTTGGAAAGTTATTATAAACATAATGTTCAAATACACATTATACAAAAATCGCAGAATATACAATTTGATACAAAAATAAGAAAGTACAAATGCAGACACAAGCTGATCCTGACCTCTATCTCTTACTCAAATGTAGTGTCTGTACTTCTGTTAGTATAACGAGATAACTCTTCTGAGTCTGAAAAATATTGTAAATTTTGGGTGAGTTTTGCAAACTCAATGAGGGACCATCCTCGATAGCTCACTCAATCATATAACACATGCATTTCACATATTCACTTAATTTCACATTCACTTAAAATATATCTCATATTTTGAAATCAGTCAATTTATTCACATCATTCACATCAAATGCATATGTAATGCTTATGAGATTCACTTTCAATTTGTTATTATTGTGACCGAGTGCCTATAACTGTCCCGTATCTATTGTAGATACCGGGCTCATTAATAACTGTCTCGTATCCATTGGAGATACCAAACTCATTTTACATAATGAGCCTTTGGCTCTTATACACTTCTCAGCTTTAAGCTCTTTTTCACAATCTGAGCTTTAAGCTCCTTTTCGGTGGCTACTCCGATCACAACTGTCTTTATGTTTCATGCATTGATGTAATGGAATGCATCACATTCTCATATTCTCAGTTAATCACATGACTGCATATTCACATTCAAATCACATTTATCATCAGACCTTAGTCCAACATTCAACATAATTATTGAGCAAAATTTATTTCATCACATTCACATACAAGTAGCACTTCAATATCACATTTATGCATCAAGTCTCGGACCTTCATTGTCTGGCATCAACATAATCAAATCACATTCATATCATAATTCAAAACATATTCTAAAGCAAACAATTAATTGCATGAAACCATCTAGGTTACTCATTGATTGCTCCCAAAGCTATTGCCTTGAAGTTCTGGCAACGTCTGGATGTTGACATTCCAATTGCTCCTCTATATCAAACAATATACACGTATCACACTTTTGCACAATTATAAGTGTTTGTTAATGCACATGTATGTATCTGAAATATGGACAATGCATGTTTGTGACAATCCTGAGTATCACTCTATTATTCTCATCATATAAACATTCATATTTGCAAACTCACATAAGTATCATTTATATTAATGGTTTATACCTCAATAAAACCATCAAAATCATAATTCATAACTCGTTTCGTCAATTCAGATTTTTCGTTAAACATACCTTCGGCTCTACTGTTCATGATCAATCTGACCATGAAAATGAAATAATTTGGCAATACTTTCTTCTATAAAATTGTTCTTCTATCTCTTAAGTTTCTAATGACATCAAGATCATTCAATTTGATTCAGTATTCCAAAAGTTATACTCCAAACATTTTCAAACTATTCTTATAATGAAATAGTGCCCTGGACTCAACTTCCATCCAAAAATTGAAATTCTTAAAGATCATCCAAAAATTGAAATTCTTCAGAAAATTTGTATCCCTATTTCTCTATTTTATTGAAAATAAAAAATCATTCCATTTGGATATATACAGATCAAGATATTGTCAAAATATCGAAGCATGTTCAGTGAAAATACTCCAGTTATGAAATTCCAGAACTCCTCATCAATTTCGTCTCAAATTATCACTCATTCTCTCCCAAATGATTGTTGGGAAATAAAGAGTCTGAATCGGAATAAGATTTAGCAAACCATTATGCCTGTTCAGATAAAGACACACCCTTATGTTATGAACAAGTTGTACCTTTTCACAAGTACCTTTTCGGTTATGAATAGGTTGCACCCTTTCAAAAATATCTTTTCATTCTCTATAAATAAGAAAAGGACCTTTTTACTTTTAGAGTGCAATATCAGAGTTTTCCAACAATTCTTCTCTTCACTTTCCTTCTAGTTATTTTCTTTTCCTTTTATCATCGGAAAAAAATTATGTATTTCATATCAAAACAGCAAGTGTGATTTCGTTCGGATTTGAGTTCGCAAGTCATCGGCGTTTAGAGTATCACTACACCGGTGAGTAAACCGTTTTATCCTAGGAGGGATTATCCTATAACCTTGGATATTGTGGGGGAATAAATTCTTTAAGGAAAAACAGTGTATTCTGTTGACTCGGTTTGTTTTTCCTTTTCATCGATTTTATCCAGTTTTGTTTTTTCTTTCTTTTTCTGATTATTTAACCCCGAGAATAACAGTCTTAAGGAATTTATCTTGTAGTCGGTTTCTACTCGATTTCTATTGTAGTCAGTTTTTACTCGATTTACACTGTAGTTGATCTCTACTCAAATTCGAGATTGAAACCTGTGTGATTTCCTACTCAAACGATTTTCGAGATTAGAACCTTTGTAGTTCTCTACTCAAATT
>JANZXP010000009.1:26075611-26085801 GCA_027576715.1 Erythroxylum flavicans
AGCTCCGACTGGTTTGGAGCACAGAGAGCTCCATAATCGACAAGAATCGCGGCGGTGAGACGAGGATGGCCAGACGATGTGCACGAGACGGAGCAGAACCGACCATGCAACGTTCCCGACATAGCACCCACGCAACCTTCACGTACGACCATCCTCCTCCCTCCTTCCTTAGGCGATTTTTGACAACGTCGAGTGCTCTAGGCAACACGAAAACATATCTCACATCCCCGGGAGGTCCAAAATGTTGAAAATTCAACAACCTCAAACACTCATATATACGGCAGAAAACTCAAAAGAACAGAGTAAAACAAAGGCTATCATTTCAGTGGGTTTCCTTGTTATATACGGCAAGACAGAGGCAAGCAAATGACTCTGATACCAAATGATAATCAAGCCATAATAAAACAACACCTCTCAAACATGCATTAATACATAATTCAATTCACGTAAAACACATGCATAAATAATAAACGAAAGCGTGATAACCAATACCTACAACCATTGCCGATGATAAGCCTCATGATTTTTGAGTGGTTTGAGTTTCTATCCTCTTCCTAAAGCAAACTCGATGGTGTGCCTTCACCTTTGTTTGCTCTATCTGTCCATCTCATTGTCTCTCGTTTTCTATTAGACTTTTCTTCTTTATTTTCCATTGACGTTTGTTTGATGATTTTCTTTCTTCAACATCTTGAATGAAATCTTTGGTTTCTGTTGTCGTTCTTTCTCTCTAATGACGAAGCTTTTCGGTGTTTGCTCAGTTTCTTGATTTGACTTTATGAAACGCCACGTCTTCGGCTTCTACCTTGTTCGTTCCTCCAATGTAGAAACTTAGCATAAATAACAAAATAAATAAGTTATGCTCAACATATTTTCTTGCCGAATCATAATTCCTATCTTTATAATATAATCTTTTTCTTCTGGATTCTTAAATTAAAAAAAAATTATTTCAAGTATATCTTTTAAAATAACTGAATTAAGAACAAATTTAATATCTAAAATAAATGAATTGTAATAAGAAATTTACTAGTTAACATTCTCTTTATAATGCATTATACTTTTAGATCCTAATTAAGATCATTAGTACATTTATCTTTTTAAATCCGAATCAACGTCACTCCATAATATATATTTTTTAAATTATAATTTTAGAGAAATGTTGTATAGAACTACAACTTAATATCGAATATAAATATGAATCAATTCAAAATATGAAATATAGGTATATATAAATATGTGCATTTTAAAATTAATATCAATTCAAAATTATTATTTTAGAGAAATATAGTTAAAAATACAATTTAATTCACATCACTCTATAATGCATCTTTTTAAAAATATAATTGTGGAAGAATAGTATCATTGTTATAGGTGTCAATTAACTGAACATATGAAATAAAGGTGTAAATACATATGCTTACTTTTATTTTTCATGTTCAAGTATAATTTTAAGGATTTGGGTGGACTTGAACTGTATTCCACTTAAAATTTTAAAGTCAATTTAATTATTAAATTTGAATGCTGAATCAATTTCGCATCTATAAAAACAAGTGGACCTTCAAAAATTTTAGGACATCACACATTATTATGTTATCATTAGACTTGTAAAATTTATATCAATTTAATTTGATAAAATGAATTTTAAGTCCAAAATTAAATAGTGTGAGTTTGATAATTAATATATTGACCACTACTTGAGATTAAAAAATGAGTTAAAAAAATTAAAGATTGGATATAGTTTATATAAAAATGGAAGAAATCAATCTAGCTACAATTGTTTTAATTTATAATTATGGTCCAATATTATTTTTATAAAATAATATTAATATTGTATAATATTATTGCAAGCAATATTTTTTAAACAATCTTATAATTATCTTATAAAATTATTTAAAATTTTAAAAATACACTATTGAGTTGAATTTAAGAAAGATATAAGTTTGAAAAATTGAAATATATTTCCAATGTTGAATTTTGGATTATGTACTAAGTTTAAATTTTAAAAGAATTTAATTAAAGCTTAATGAAATACAACTCAACTTAGTTTGAAATTTTAATTAATTAACATAATTTTATGTTTTAAAATGTATTTTGTGTCTCACTAATTAATGAACTGTATATTAAATAAAAATATTGTTGAAATTCACATTATTATAGTTAATTAGCTGCTAATAGTCATTGATTAATTGAATTAAAAATTTAAATTTCCCAATTTTTCAAATAATTATTTAGTCAATTGATTAAAATTTTAGAAAATTACATGACAAATAATATTATATATCAATATTTGTAGATATTAAAAAGAGTTTTTTTTAATGCCATTTAGATTACAAGACAAGACAAGAAAAGTTCCATTTGCTTGTAACCCATTTTCTTTAAAAAGTAGGGATGTTAATAGGTTGGATTAAAGTCATGATTGCTCGTGACTTGGCAGATTAGGATAAGTTAGCTTACGGCTCAGTCTGTCTACGGACCGACTAACTCATGACTCAAGCTATGGCCTAACAGGCTATGTGCAGGTCGAGCCAGCCCAATTTGTTATTTGTTTTTTTAATAAAAAACTTAAAAATTGACAATGTCATCACCCTTCGGCCCATGATCGGCCTACTGTTCTCCTGTAGTCCAGTTAATCTAGGCCAAAAGCGGGTGGGCCGATTTTGACATTCCTCGTATGCAGCCTATCAAAACAAACGGAGGGGGAAAAATAAAAAGAAAAAGACAAGTGATCATGTCAAATAAGAGACCACCAAAGGGACGGTGAAAAGAAAATTTTCCAGTTCTAAGAGATAAACGTACTCT
Organism: Erythroxylum flavicans; assembly: GCA_027576715.1. Lineage (NCBI taxonomy): Eukaryota > Viridiplantae > Streptophyta > Magnoliopsida > Malpighiales > Erythroxylaceae > Erythroxylum > Erythroxylum flavicans. The sequence continues at coordinate 26,078,408 of JANZXP010000009.1, forward strand.
AATAGCTTGAGCATGTGCTCCAATCTTCCTTAATATTGGCCTTTTCTCTTCTTCCCTTTTCAAGTCCAAGGTGTAGCGAAACCGACGAGAAGCATTAAGCACAAGAGCCGTTGCTACATAAGGAAAATATTAGCGCAAACTGTGATAGTCATCTAATCAGCAGGACTTTGAACTCTTAATCATCTAACATTCCTATCCTCCTAGTAGATCAAGAAATTACCCTCCAGCGGCGAAGACGGTCCATAGAGGCGTTTTTGGTGCTCGGCATGTCATGGTCGAAAGGACTGGAGGCGTCGTCGTCGTCAGGGTTTTCATTGTCGAAATCGGTGGAGCGATTGCCTGCGGCCTCCTCCTCCTCGTCACGGCGGCGCCTGTAAGGCGAACCCTTGAATAAATTACCCATTTTTTAACCGTCGCAGGAGAGATGGCACCGTTTTGTTAGTCTTTAGCCTCCTTCCGATTCTATTCACCGTTCATATATGAGACTCGCTTTTACTCTCAAAATCTCTCTCAAACACATTTAATAAATAAACCCAATTCCCTTCGAGACTACATCAGAGTGACATCCTTCTGGCGCCAATTCCCTCCTCATTTTATTGTTCAGGATTTTTTCACTCTTCCTGTGGAGGGATGGCTTGGCTACCACCTCAGTACGCACTTCCAGTTCCATCAACTTGATTGGACACTCATCTTTGGGGTTGCCTGCTGGTTTATTTGGAAGTGGAGGAACGCGAGCATCTTCGACCCTGATTTTACTTGGCCCTCTGAAGGAGTGCGCATTGTCTTGAATTATAGCATTTGGACCTGCCGAGCTCATTCACTGGTTAACCGTATTTTTCCAGACCCAAGTCTACCCCGGGGAGGTGGGTGAAACCACGTGAGGGATGGGTCAAACTGAACACGGATGGCACGGCCAGCACTGGGTCCCGCTGGATCGCAACTGGGGGACTTTTGCGGGATAGCGTCGGTATTTGATGTGGAGGCTTTCTCCATAATATTGGTAGGGGTACACCCCTGGAGGCCGAACTCTGGGGAGTCCACGCCGGACTCAGTTTGGCATGGAACAGTGGCTATCGCCACGTGATTGTCGAAGTGGACTCATTGGAGGTAATTAACATCCTCTCCCCTTCCACTGATAGACTGACTGACACTTCTCTTTTATTGACAGATATTCGGGGGATGCTCCATCGCTCGTGGGAGGTACATTTCCAGCATATCCATCGTGAGGGTAACCAGTGTGCTGATCTCTTAGCCTCATTAGCAGCTACCTCCAGTCCAGGATTCCAGTACTTACGGGATCCACCATCGCTTATTCACGAAGCCTTAGTTCATGATTCGGTTGGGGCGCGCCATCCACGCAGAATCCGCTCCCGAGTCCCTGGCCCAGTGTCGCTATCTTTAGCTTCTTAATGTATTAGTTTCTTTTGTAACGCAAAAAAAAAATAAATAAACCCAAGATTTATTATGAAAAAAAAAGATTTATTATTAAAAAAAGATATTTCTTTTTTATTTTCTCTTTCTCACAAGTCCCGGCCCAAAAGAAGTTCATTTTAAAAGTTGACCCCAATTTCGAAGGCTTCTCAGTCCCGGCCATAAGGATACTAAGAAAAGTGAATTACGGGATGTGCCCTAGTAAAACAGGGAATGCCTATTTCACGTAACTACTGCCTACAAAGAATTCAAATCTACCTTAGCGGGAATCCGAACTCCCCACTTTGCGGCTGGCAGTTCTAGAAGGTTTTACCCCTGTTGGTGTTTTATTTTTAATTTATTATTCTCAATTAAAAAGGGTAAGGTAATTTTAATACTGGAAATTATATTTAAAATTTAAAATTTACTTTTTTTAATACTAATACAATTAAAATACATAATTTTTAATTTATTATAAAACTAGTTTGCTGTTACGCCTATAACTAGTAAAAATGACGTGATCCTTCACATTAGCAAGATCCTTTGATATATTAGTATCTACAGGATAAATAATATTATAAGTCAACTTAGAAATTTTTAAAAAGTACAATAACCTTAAAATTTTACTTAAAACCAAAATTATCAAATTATCTAAACAGCAATATGCTTAATAACGATGCTCTTATCACATTATACAAGCTCTAAATTCCCAAACTTGTTAAATCTAATCCTCACATGACCTATGAAATTCTTATGTTTAATTTAATAGTCATGTTGACTACCACCCAATTTATATATGCTTGACCAAAAAATGAACCCAGCAATGAAAGATGAGATTTGCTCGTAAGAAAGCACACTAAACAAACAAAAACAATGTTAGTTTAAGATTAGAACTTACCACGAAAGCATAACTCAAGGCACCAACTTTATGATTAGTGAACAAAATTTGATCATTCAACCAAGACAACCTATGTTAATAAAAGCAACCCAAGTTTAGAAATGAAAACAAAGAATCCCATAAGCGCAAACAATTACACACATAAAAAAGAAAAAGAACCATATACCTGGAGAAAGAAAGAAGGAGATCAAGTAATGACTCATATTACCAAACAGCATAAATCAATGAGAAAAAAGAGAATTGGTTAGAGGGAAGAGAGTAAGAGCTTAAAAAGAGGAGCTATAGAATTAGATTTGAGTTGTTAATGGAGAAATATGCCCAAAAAGAAAAAAAATGAAAAATAAAATTTTTCTTTAGTCACTTCCATTACTTCACCGAACATATGTATGACTAATTAATTAAAAGAAGATCCGAGCTTTTGTTCATTCCATATGCGAATTCCTGCAATAATATCTGAAAATTTTACTTCTTTGGAAGTAGTTGCAGAACACAATTTAACATTTATGGAACTATAACTAAAATTGTTCGCAAGTTACATAGATTCTTATACTTTCCAACTTTTTAAAGGCTAATACATACAATATTCACGAATTGGCTTTACAGGTGAAAAGATACGTTGATATTGATTTTCTTGTGTCTTTGTCTGCTGCATAATCTACATCTACAAAGCTATGTATGCATATATTATTGTATTTAGCTAATTTAGCTTTAGAAAAACACAAATCGTAGTTTATGGTTCCAGCTAAGTATCTAAGAACATTCTTTAGTCCTTGCCAATGTTCAAGTGCTAGATTAGCCATGAACTTGCTTAGAATGCTGATAGGCTAGGTTAAGTCTTGTACATAGCATCATATACATAATACTACCAACTCCAACATTATAAGGGTAGTTCACCATAGCTTTCTTCTCTTCCTCAGTTTGGGGACTCTTACTGGCCACTATATGCAGATGTGAGCCTATAGGAATAGAACTTGGTTTTGCTTGTTTCATGTTGTACTGAGCAAGAAACTTTTTGATGTAGTTCTTCTAACTCAACCATAGCTTCCCTTCCCTCCTATTCCTTATAATCTGCATCCTTAGGAGCTTTTGTGCTTCTCCCATATCCTTCATCTCAAAATGCTTACATATAGCATTCTTCACTTCTACTATCCTGCTTAGGTCCTTTCCAGTGATGACTAAATCATCTATATAAACTAGCATATAGACAACCTCTATCTTTCCTAGATCTTTATAGTAAAGGAAGTAGTCGTAGGCACTCCTAGTGAACTTCATACTAGTTGCTACCTTATGGAACTTCTTGTTCCACTGTCTGGGTGCTTGTTTCAGCCCATACAGGGATTTCTGAAGCAAGCATACATGATTAGGCTTGTCTTTATCTACAAAACCAACTGGTTGTTTCATGTAGATAGTTTCCTTAAGCTTTCCATATACGAAGGTTGTTTTGACATCCATTTGATGGATTTCCTAGTAATAAATAATGGCTAGCACTAGGATAGGTCTAATAGTTTTGAACTTGGCTACTAGTGAGAAAATCTCCTTATAGTCAACTCCCTCCTTCTGCCTATATTCCTTAGCTACAAGCTTAGCCTTGTATATCTTAGGTTCTGCCTCTGTGAGTCTCTCTTGAACAAGCATCTGTTTTCAATCAGCTTTGTTTTAGATGGTTTAGGCATTAGAACCCGGGTCATATTCTTCATTAAGGAAGAGTATTCATTCTTGCTAGCCAATTTCCACTCTCCAGCATCATTTCTGCTCATTGCTTCTTTATAGGTTTCAGGTGCCCTGCAATTAATAGACTCTGCAACAAGACAAGCATATTCAACTAGGTTAGATTCATAATACCTCTTGTTAGGTATCCTTTGTCATGGTTGCCTATCTCTGGTAAGCTGATAGTCAAGTAGAGAATTGTTTGTGTCAACTGGTTGTGTAGTTCCCTCTTCATTTTCACCTTCTATTTCCTCAGCTCCTTGTTCATGGTGGGTAGGGCCTTCTTCAGGTTCCTCATTATGATGTTGTGTGCCATTTGCTTCTGTTTTAGCTGCTGGTGGCACATAGAAGAGAATCGAAGTGCTTAGGGATCCTAATTGCTCTTTAATTTCTTTTTGTAGGTCATTTTCTGTATGATTTCTGAACAGAGCTTGAGATATACTGCTACTTACTGGTGCTTATATTTCTGATTGCTCAAAAGAAATACAATGAGGTATTTCTATACCAAAATTGCTCTTCAACACTTCATCTTAAAAAAATTCTTAGAGGCTTACATTTGCTTCTTGGCATTGTCTCCTTTCTTAAATTGTAGGCTTAGAGTTGCTTTCTGGATGTTGACATCATTAATTTCTGCTGCATTAATATTTCGAATGTTTGAATATATTAAGGTTGTTCTATCTTAGAATGCTTGTTTATGAACATATTGAATCTTGTCTCCCTTCTGTATCTCTTTGGTTAAAAAATGTTACGGTTGTAAATGATTCGTAAAATTGTGAAAAGTTACGAGATTTATGTGCAATGGTCTGACATGTTGTAAAAGATATTTAATAAGCCAGCATCTCAAAAAACTTCAAACAATGACTACTTTTTCTTGTAGTTTTGTCGGTATCTATTTTACCTAGGAATAATTAGAACTATTCAATTGGAATATACGGATGCCAAAGCATCCCTCCTCCAAGCTTCTTGGAAAGCCCCTATTGCAACCCTTGGTTTTCTAGTTCAATGCAACAAGTGGGCAATTATTATAAGATTATTAGTTGGAGAAATCCCTGAGAGGACTATTTTTATGCAAAAGGGCCTGGTGAATGCTTTGAGGCCCTGCTTTGAGCTAACAAATGTGAGTCTATATTGATCAAATTCAATTTCTGATTTCCTTATATACTCCTGGGTTAGAGACTTCAACGTCATTTGTGAATGACTACAAAAAGAGCGAGCACTTTAATTCCTAGATTATTGTGCTTGTGATAGCATACTGAGTAATTACAAATAAGGATTCAATGTCAAACATGTTGGAGTATATGCTTTTTTGCTCTTATAAATGCTTCTGATATGTTGGTAGCTTACACTTGAGGCTTGAGCGTTACTACTGGTTTCGATATGCTCAAATGTTTGTTATTTTAGGTTGTTAGAATAGGATACTTAGAGCTCTTTAAATCTGTTGCTGAAAAGTTCTCCACTATTTTTAATCAAGATAGGAAACATAATCTAATTGTCTGATTGCGTTACAATGTCATAAGGACTGGTCTCTACAACATCAGCATCTCTTATTCTTATATTTCACTAACTGATGTCACCAAAAAGTTGAGGTTAGACTCTGCAAATCCCGTAGAAGATGCTGAGAGTATTGTAGCAAAGGCCATAAGGGATGGTGCGATTGATGCGACTCTAGATCATGAAAATGGTTAGATGGTATCTAAGGAGACGGGGGACATATATTCCACAAATGAGCCATAGCTTGCCTTTAACTCATAGATTGCTTTCTGCCTTAACATGCACAACGAGGTTGTACGTGCACTTAGATTCCCACCAAATTCCCACAAGGAGGAGGAAAGTGTTGAGAAGAGGCGAGAGAGACAACAAAAGGAGCAAGAGCTTGGAAAACACATAGCTGAAGAGGAAAATGTTGAGTTTTGATCAATCTTTTGCTAAAGATATTTCCTTTCACCATGAAAATGCCATCTAATTCCGAATGTGTGTTTTGATAACTCTTCATCAACAGGTTGTCACTACTAAATTAACTGAGTCTTCTATTAGAGGCATAACTTTCATTTCTAGTGTAATCTTTACATTTCTAGTGTATTTCTAATTCATGGTTATGAGTATTTGATACTGAATTTAGATTCAACATTATTGTAATGTTTAATGCATGGTTAGAAAAAGATTGTTTTTTTGGAATAAAATTGGGTATTCTCATTACTCAATCATAAGTTGATCAACAATAGAAGGAGGGGGAACATTCTCCCAATCTCCTAGGCCTGACAAGGAATGTGACCCAGTTGCTAACAAGTGAGAAACCGCATTCGCAGACCTATACACAAAATGGCATTCAACTTTGCCAATTTCACCAATTAAATGCTTACAATCTAAGATAATTAATCCAAACAATGAGTCATCAATCTCCACCGAAGAGTTAATAGCATTAACAACCATTAATGCATCTGATTCCACGATTAAATTGCTCCATTGTGCATCTTTTATCCAGCTTAAAGCTTCTCTAAAAGCAAGTGCTTCTGTATGTAATGCGTCAAACTTCCCTTATAGGAGTAAAGCCTTTGCTGCTACAAATTGACCATTACTGTTTCTGCATACGAAACTAACTCCAGCTGCATTATTTCCTCCATAAACAGAAGCATCCAGGTTCACTTTTAGAAATTCTGCCGGCGGTCGTGACCAAATTCTGTCCGCAGTCTTTTTTGTTCCGTGCCTTGATGCTTTAAATCGACTACTGTTCCATTCCCGCAATACACGATGAGCTAGCTGCATCACTCCAAAAGGTGCAATAAGCTGATGCTTCCATACCTTTTTGTTCCTTGCCGTCCAAATTGCCCATAGGATCATAACTATTTCTTCCACGTCCTTTACCTAAAAACGTTGAAAAACATTTTCCAACCATAGCTTCCATGAATCAACTCCAGGAAATTGCCACCCAACACTTGTTAGCATCCATATTGATCGGCAAATGAACACTGCACAAATAAATGTAGTAAAGACTCCTCACTAGCATGGCACATAAGGCAAACAACTTCAACATCCACCCTCCTTTTCCGTAACAACTGTAAACATGGAACGATCTCCCGAATCAAACGCCAACCAAAATTCAAGATCTTTGGCGGAACATAACATCTCTACAATTTTTTCCACAAAGAACTAGAATTAGTAATCATCCTAACCCTTGACTCTTGTAGCTTACGGTAGGCACTCCTAACAGAGTATCTTCCTTTTCTCTCAAACTTCCAGCAGTACTTGTCATTCACCTGCAAGTTTGGTAACATTATGTGTAACACCCCACTCCCGCTGGACCCGAACCCGATATCGATAGTGATATCCGAATTCGTGCCCCGCGAGGGTGGTGTGCCACATCACTAAACAATTAAAAGTC
>JANZXP010000009.1:26085901-26096648 GCA_027576715.1 Erythroxylum flavicans
AGCTATGAAGACAATAAAAAACTATTATAATTTAGAAGCTTAAAAATGCATGAACCTAGAGAAGGTGTTGTTGTTCTCCTTGGTGGGAGGGGCTCTAGACTGCGTCAATTGCGTCAGTTGAGATATATGAGGGCTGAAGAGTGGCTGCGTCAGTTGAAATTAGGGTTATTACAATATGGGTATTATGGAAAAAGTAAGTTTTAACGTTTGAAAAGAAGTGTTGAAATGAGTTGGAATTCAATTTTCACAGTTTTTTGGTAAAATTGAAATTATAAAAGAAGGTATGTTTTTTGGGTTCCAAACATAGGAATTGGAATTCAATTCCTGTGTTCAAAATAGGGTGTAATTATTTCAATACCATTTTAACTTTAAAAAAAAAAACCCTTGACAGATCGTTACAGTGCAGAAGGAACTTGCGGTGTGAGTTGGTTGCCTTCTGCCGCAATCCATTGCTTTTACACAACGAAAAAGAGTTGACATTTGAAACCACAGCAGGTGTCCATCAAGTAAAACTTCCCGCTTCTATAGCAGTTTTATGGGAGTGAATGTAGATTTTCCAAAATTAGGGTTACATTACAGATAAAGGCACTTCTTGCTTTCCTTCTTGTCATTTTTGTTTAGTTTTTTCACAGCTTATAGCTACATCAGTGGTTACGATCAATTCATCTCTGCATCAGGAAACTAAATTTCCCCACGGTATCATGGAGAACTGGGACCAAGCCAAGTTTCGATAAAGATGAAATACTCCGAGTTTGGAGGTAAAAGATTCAAGTAGATATGCTTGAAAACTATCAACGTGAGAAGCAATAAGAAACTGCAATGGATAGAAAAATAGGATACATGATTTTGAGCATGTAGACGTTAAAATCTGTAAACAGACTATCAAAAAGTGGATAGCAATTGATTAAATTTGTTAACTTATTTTTAAACTGTTACATACATTCCAATATTTATTTAAAACACCTAAAGATGACTGCAAAGATTCTATAGAATTAAAAAAATGGTGAACTAAACCTCACTAGCATATTTGGCCATTTCCTGAAGGCAAGCGCCGCTTGCAAACCTAGTTTCCTACATGTTTTCGTCACCTGCAAAAAGTATTATAAACCATCAGTTTTGTGGTCTTTGCCCACCAGCGACATGTTTCATCAAACCTTCCAACTCTTAACCAACCATCTTCATAGCTGTTAACTAATCGCAATAACCTTTCAATCAACCAAGTAGACATTGTCTTGGTCCCTAAACAACACGGATGGGTGAAGAACCTACAAATTGGAGAAGTCAAATACATGGCATGAAGATCATACAAGAGGCTTGACTGATTGAGAAGCCATGTAGGAGAGGGCGGGCTACCACTCTCTAGAAAGGGGCTCTATCAACCCCCTTGTTCAAGGATCCAAAAAACTTGGTATGCCCATGTTGTGATATTCCTCTTTGCACTACACAATCCCTCCTGCAACTTCTTTATGGGACCAAATCTCTGCTACACTCGGAAATCCTAGCAATTTTTGCCTAGCCCCACCCAACTTTATAAGCATCCAAAATCTTCCATAAAGCGAAAGAATTGAATTTCACCTTTTTAGGTTGAAGCTGAAGTAGTCATTTCATTCCTCATTTTATGTTTTTTTTTTCCTCCCTTTATTGCAAGTGGAAATAGACACTTGCTCTTCTCCATTCAACTAATTTTCCTTTCCCCACCTTCCCTTGTGGTTTGTAGGATCTTCCCCTTTCACTATTGGTTGTTTTGAGCAAATACTAGCTGCGAAGCATCTCTACTTACAAGCTAATATCTTGATTCACTCTACCACCTTATTTTAAAATGACTCAAGACCCCATCTTTGTTGATGTTACACCAAAGTTTTCTATTTCTTTAACAATAAATGGCAAGAAGATTAGCATATTAACTTATTTTTATTAGCTTAGAGGGTCTAGCATTTTTATTTCTACAAATATTGATATATAATATTATTTGTCATGTCAAAATTGATGTGTTAAAGGACCATGATATATAATTAATGAATTAACTGTATATTAAATAAAACTATTGTTGAAATTCACAGATTATTATAATTAATTAGCTGCTAATTGTCATTAATTAATTGAATTAAAATTTTAATTTTTCCCAAATGTTCAAATAATTATTTATTCAATTAATTAAAAATTAAGAAAATTACATTAGGTTATTCTTAAGGCCTTTAAAAGTTTAACTTGAAACATATTAACTTAAGTTTTTTATTTAAAAATACTCTTGAATATTTTATTGTAGAAGAATAATGATTCTATTTATTTGTTGAAATAAATGGTAATTATTGATTAAGAATAGGAATAAAAAGGTCTTTAAATTTTATTTAATACGGATAAAATTTTTAATTTTAATTTTAAAACTCAAATTTGAAATATTAATTAAAACACAGATTTTGAATAAAAATATTGTTAAAAATCATAAATTGTTTTATTTAATTAACTACCATTAATCTTTAATAAAATTAAATTAAAATATTAATTTTCCAAATGTTCAAATAATTATTTACTCAATTGGTTTAAAATTAAGCAAAATTTAAAAATTAACGATTCTTAAGATCTTTAAGAGGTTTGACTTGGTTAATATGTTTTTGAATATTTAATGTAAAAGAATAATAATTGTATTATTTAACAAACAAAACAAATGGCATTTATCAATAGAAGTTGGAAATTTTTATTAATTACTATAATTTTCTGTGTTAAAATTTGGTTTATATCTCACTAATTAATTAATTAACTATCAGTTGAATAAAAATATTGTTAAAAGTCATAAATAGTTTTAGTTAATTAATTTTCAATACTCCTTAATAAATTGCATTAAATTTCAATTTTCCTAAATATTCAAAAAATTATTTATTCAATTTATTAGAAGTTAAGAAAATTTTAAACTTTGATGATTCTTAAGACCTTTAAAAGGTTTAGCTTGATTCATATTAACATAAATTTTTTATTTAAAAGTATTTTCATTTAACAAATTAATATAATTTTATGTGTTAAAATTTCCCAAATTTAAGCAATGATGACATTAATTTTATATAAGTTCTCATTTGTTTTTCCTTACAATTTCAAATCAAAATTTGTTAATACTGTAAGAATATATTATCTTCTTTCATAATGCGATCACAAATATGGTTTCACTTAAAAATGTATAAAGTCATTCGTTGATATTTACTATTAAATCGGTGAAGTAATTACTTATGCTCTTCAGAAACTTCCATTATCTAAACGGGCTACTTAATTCAATCACAATCGAAGCTAGAAGATTGCAAAGTAAAAATCCGTTACTTGCAATTTAATTATAAAATTTCTAATATTGTCTGAATTTAACCAATTAAAGTTTTATGTTTTTTCATTGCAGGAATTTACGAGCCAATTTAATTTCCTCGGCGTAATGTTCTACGAAGGATTTAGTATCACACACATTTTGTACTTGTACCTCGCAAGAACATGTATGAACTACGTATTCTATCACATATATAACATTTTCTTATCTCTTAATAATATATATTCTTCGAGGACTTTAATATATTCTCATCTCTAAATAGGTTATTTTAATTAGTTCTGCTTTTTTTTGGTGATTTTTAATTTTTGTTTTTATTTTTAAATAAACCAAAAGTATGTTTAATTAAAATTGATGTAACTATATATAATTCATCCTAAATAATTGAATATTTAATAAAATTTAGAGATATATTAATTTTATAAAATAATTAAATGAATAGTTTAGATTAATCTTAATATTTATTAATAAAAACCATTATGTTTTCTTAAAATAAATAAATAACTAAGTAAAAAATATTTGAAAACTAAACATTTCTTGTTAATATATATTTTAATTATTAAATTTATTGTTATTATTTAATATTAAACATCGGGATTTATTTAAGAATTTTTAAAATTTAAGTTAATTATGAAATAATTAAAATAAATAAATTATATTAGTTATAATTTTTTGTTAGTAATTAACATTAAATAGTTGAATAGCATAAATGATATATCAAAGTTAATAGTAAATTAAATTATAACAAAAAATATAAGTAGAAACAAAAAAACAATTTTATAATTTCCATTGTGAAAATTAAAAGAAATTGTAATTAAAAACATTAAATAAAAATATTCAGACAATATTTTAGTAAATTTAAAAATAAAACTAAAAATAAAAGACCCAACAAATCCTAAGTTAATCTATTTAAAAAAATTAATCCAGCTATATTCATCAAGTTAAATCTATACGTATTCTCTCAAAATGTTCTGAAGGATTTCACCACTACATAAGTTATGTGTACATTTGTTCAATTTCCTGTTTATCAATTTTTTTCTAAAACATGAATTAACAATTGGACAAGCAATCATTCGCATCATTTTTATAATCTTATAGTAAATCCCACAGAAAGCCAGCCTTATTACCATTCAGACGTACAATCAAACTTCAGATGGTTTTAAACAAGAGATCTTTCCACGGAGAGAAGCAAACATATGGTTTATTCTTCGTGGCCTATATTTAGGAATACCATAAGACGGGAGAGGCATGACAGAGGTGAGATGTGAAGTTCCAGGCCTTCTAGTCCGGTTCGAGTCCAATGATTTTTAGGATTTTTACAAGTTTTAAGGATACAAATTAATATGGGTTGGACCGTAGTTAGGTAAACCTAAAGATGAGTCTCAAACATGATGATAGGGGAAGTCCTTGCTCTGATTCTGGCATGTACTTATGATCTGTTCGTTGATATTTTCACCGGAATAACCATCTTAGTATGGGCCTGCAATGACTGACAGTTCAGAAAAGAAATCCTATTCACTTCATATAAAAACATGAAATTTCTCTTTTGTCGCTGATCGTAAGGCTAAAAGGCTTAAACACGCAGACAAGCGTGAGTAATCTATCAAGTTTGCTAATCACCGGCTATTTTCTCTACACATACTTCACTGCTTAACTCCATCACAACTTATTTGCTACATACGCTACCTTCATCCTCTTGTTATCTGCCAACCACACACATCACACAATACAGGCATCTAAGCATTATCCATATCTACGGTCGCAAGGTCGGTCACAAGCTAAGAAACCAACAACTTGCAATGTCTGCTATGCTTGAAAAAGGTGCTTCCTAGAAATATCAAGAGAGTGAAAGACATGACTACTTAAAGTAAATCAAGAAACCACAACCGAAAAAGTCAAACTTAAATCTCAATGAACAAGTATAGATGATGAAGAGCAAATCACCACGGCATATGATAAGAGAAAGATGACCAAGCTGTTAAATTGATTACACTACTCATATCAGAATACTTACACTACTCATATCTGATTCTCACTTCTTCGCTTCCCGTCACTTGATTAGCCACGAACAGAGGATTCCTCCATTTCATTCCAGATCCTGACTAATTAATAATCAAAAAACTGTTAATAACTAAGTTACTCACCATGATCTCATCTTGTTTTCTCTAAAATCACACAATATTTTCATTGCAACTCTAGATCTAGAAGCTACCTGCTACTTATCCGATTCTCAACCTCTTTCTTCTGCGTCCTCTCTCCCTTGAGTCACTTGAGAGTAGGGAGTAAATAAGGCGCGCAATTCTAACTGAAAATTCAAAACCTATCCGCCATTTATAACCCTAGAAAAGTTTTGTTTTTCTTTTTTATTTTAAAAAGTGAGCGGTTTTCTACTGTGTACAATTACCTACATACCCTTAAATCAAACGAGTTAGTTAAAGGTGGATTTCAAACAATCGGCTTGTGGGCCGTCGATCTTTTTCTCTCTCTCCTAGATGGATCTAGATCTTTCTTTCTTTTCGAAGAAGCAGAGGACCAGTCTCTTCTAACTGTAATCAAAGCCCAACGCAATAGCCTGTGAACTTGTCAACATTTATAGATTTGGGCCCAACCCAATAGCCTGTGAACCTGTCAATATTTCTAGATTTGGGCCCAACCCAACTGGACCTTAACTTCTTGTAAGACAAAATAAAGAATTTCATATTGAAGTTAAATGAATTAAATTTTATTTGACTGAACTTGAATTCTAATTTAAATAATTATTTGAATCCTATCTAATTAGAATTTAAATTTGGATTGACATGTTTTTTTTGACAATAATTGAAGCTAATCTGTATGGTTTGATCCACGTGCAACTTTGACAATGGTTTCCCCAGAAGGTGAAGCTAATGCCCTTGGGCAAGGTTGGGCTTCATAATTAAGCCTTCCTGAGCTATCTTTAGTGTTGCAAATTTAAAAAGGTTTAATTACCAAATAACAGTTAAAATTATAATTAACAAATAGGCCAAAAGATCGAAAGATACTGAGAAATTTTCAAATAAAATAAACATATTTTTCAACTTACCTTGTAACAGCCTAGACCATCATCTTATAGATATTGTCTATTTTGAACTTTGGATCCAGCTCAAATTCTCACAGTTTTACTCTTCCTAGTCTAGCTAGGAAAACGAGTCTACAAGGAAGATATTGTAGACTCGTTTTCATACCGTTATAAGGCATATTTCATTCTCCTCTCTAACCGATGTAGGATTATATCAGAGCCAGTATTCGAGTTGCTAAGCAACAAGGAGACTAGGTCTCTCCCAAAAAGACGCAATTTCTTTGATAAGCTAGAAAGAGCAAAATCGTGAGTATTTGAACTGGGTACAAAGCTTAAAGTAGACAATATCTATAAAAGAATAGTCTGGACTGTTACATAGCCCATTATCTACTTCATGTCCAAGCTGTCCATAATGTGGGAGTCCCGCAATTTTGGAGATAAAAAATGAAGAATAGCTGGAAATGTTGTTAGGGAATAACAGGAGTAAATTGCCAGCCATAAGGAATTACTTGAAGATTGTAAAGCAAAGCTCAAAACAAATTTACAAACCATACAATATGGAAGCATCTTCAACAGAGGTTAACGACACAGTAAAATCAGCACCACAAGCAGTGGTCTTGACGTCAGACACGTGACAGCGAACCGGCGAAGACTCAATTTCTACTTATTGGCGAAAATTTTAATCTAGAAGGTTAAAGTGAAGCAATAAAGGAGTTCTAATACAGGAAAGAAGTGAATGATATGTCTTTGGTAATGGCACAAATTACTATTAAGATTTATGAATCTGCATCTTATTCATATCAATACATTGAAATCATTTAAGTTCATTTAGGCAATCACTCAAACAACCACTAAGGAATTTGAATAACCATTCTTCACTAAACCAAAACCGAGCTGCCCATCTTTATTCCTAACTATGTCAATGGGTTAGGCCAGACTCAGATCACCCTCATCCATCAGTCTGTTCATTAATTTTTTAAAGAAAAAAATCAAAACGTTGTCGTTTCGAAAAAAGTGAGCTAGTCACGGGTCAGGCCAACCATGATTAACCCGTGACTCAGCCAATTCGAGCCAAAAATAAGTTAGGCCGAGTCATAATTGTCATCCCTATTTATTCCAGCCGAATGCAAGAAAATGAACCTCATTACTGACCACTACAGTGTTTTATACCTATTGACCAAACAACAACCAGAAAATGAACTATAGTCAGTCACTAAACACTTTGATGTTAGATTAACCCACTCAAAGTAGAAAGAAACTATTTACTACAAAAATTAGCAATAGAATCTAATAGAACTTAATTGTTACTTTGCCAAACAAAAAAACTTAGAGTCCCTCGCCCACATCACTTACTTAAAGGCGTAAATCTTTTATCCCATAGAAACCTACGATAACTTAAAGTTATTCTTTAGATATAATTGACTTCAAAAAAGATAAGAAGCAACTGTCCTTTGTCCGTTCATCGGAGGGAATAAAACAAAATTTCTACTCAATAAAGTAACTCATAAATGATAATTAATAATTAATAATGATAAGTTAAAATTAGAACGTACACCTATTATTCTTTAATTTATAAATTTTTATTAACTGTGTAATTATTTTAAATTAATTATTCATTGTTATTAATTTTTATATGCTAATATTAAATTTAAATTTTAATCCTAATCTTGTATTATTAATTGTTAATTTTTTTAAGTTTTATATATTGATGTCTTAATATATATACCTATTCGCAGCGGTGACAAATTAGTATATATTAATTAGTATATATTAATATTATATATTAATGCTAAGTATATATATTAGTTACAAGAGTGCATTATTAATTGATTATAATTGTTAATTATTATCAAAAGATACGGTCAAATCACTTAAAAGCCCACATTTAATCTTGTTTTGACGAGTTTCGTCTGTTACCTTCGTGCACACCGAGAGGTAACAATCAGTAGTTTGCAAGATTGTGACAGAGAGACAGTCGCCCATATTTGCATGATCGTGGAAAGCACAGTCGTGACAACCTTTAATATAACGTCTGTCTCATTAGATTAAAGGTTTATCAAAATAAGAACTCTGATTCAAACACCAAAAACTAGAGAGAAAAGAGGAAGAAGAAGCTCTCTGGGAACTTTCATTGAACACTTTGCGTGTGCTTAAGAGAAAGGGGTTTTATACTACTTTCTCCAGCTGCTGTTCTAACGCACACAACCGTGTTCCCATCGTCCTCATGGACATGGAGACGGAGAATCCTCACATTACACCACATATACCAGAACCTCCTTTGGACAACACTACTCATCCTACGCCGACTACAAATATTACAACCCCAGAAACCCCTCAATCGTTCAAACATGTTCTTATGCAACAGCAACACTCCCCAACTTCCGGCACTTCAAACTTCAGACGCCTATCGATCACCATTACGCCGGAGGATGTCAAACATATCTGCATTGACGGAGCTCATTACGTCAACTTTTCTGAAAAGATCCAAGATCAAATGGACAAGAATAACGCTCTTTCTATAATAATCAGACCACTTGGACGGCACATCAACTATAAGACTCTGTACCAACGGCTTATGGGATTGTGGCGTCCAGACGGTGGCATCAAGCTAATCGACATAGCAGACGGTTTCTTTATCGCCAAGATGGCTTGTGAGGCTGATTATCATAAGGTACTACTCCAGGGGCCGTGGTCTATTCTGGGTCATTACATTACAGTACACCCATACCACCGTAACTTCGATACCTCCTCTGCTCACATCGACTCGGTCGCCACATGGGTCCGCATCCCAGGGCTACCCCCAAGATACTTTCACGAGGAGTTATTGAAGGAAATTGCAAAGCCTATTGGGACTTACCTAAAAGCTGATATCCATACTCTCTCTGAAGAACGGGCGCAATTTGCACGCCTTGCCATGAGATTGGACTTACGCGAAAAGCTTGTCCCAACAGTAACTATAGATGGCAAGTCTTACCTAGTCTCTTATGAAGATCTTCACAGAATCTGCATAACGTGTGGCCGCTACGGGCACCTGTCCGCTAATTGTTCACAGCACCACAGAGATGAGCACTCCGGACAACCCCAATCTCCCACCCAACATACACATCCTCCCCCACCAGAGCTGGCTGCATCCTCCTCTGCTACGACCGCTCCGCCCACTCAAAAACTCGACAACCCAATGCTCCATCCGATGCATGCGTCACCAATTTCGGGAACCCCATCAACGCCGACTTCCCAACGGAAAGATCTGGCACAACCGGGAGAATGGCTGATCGCCCAAAAGAAAAGAAGAAGTCAGAAAAATGTGACAGATAAGACAGCAACAACAAAAAAAGGCGGCTCCCCCTCGGTACCCACATCCTCACGCTACCAGCTACTAGAAGAGGAAGTCCCAGATGTGATTTCTACCCCACCAGCCCACCACGCCCCACTCACCATCCTGCAAAGAGGGAAAGAAACTGCATTTACGTCAGCCAAACCCAACAAAGGCCCACCATCGAAGAAAGGAAAACGAAAGCTCCACCCTCACCCTGCTGCCCAAGTCTGGGTCAAAATAGCTGCTAATACTTCAGCCCATCAACCAGACCAACCTATCCGCCATCCTCATACTCCGATTCCCCAGCCCTCAAATAGTGCTGACCCGGCCCTACAAACAAACCACCCCATTCCTCCATCAGATCAATTAGAGCTACCTCTCAACCTGGAGCAAATTAACCATCCCAACACAGAGCAAGGACCCGGCGCGTCACACCCCTCTAACATTCAACAATCGCACACCGCTTCAGTCATCCCCCACGCACTCCATGGCTTGAAAGTGGAGGACCTGAAGTTTGGTAAGGGTAGACCGCCCGATAGCCCGGGCTTCTGCATTAAACCCATAATCAAAGTCCCTACAAATCGCAAACCAGAAACATCGCACCAAGTTCAAACTTCTTTCCAGAACGATGAGGATTTGGAAGGACACCCCCTCCTTTCAACCACGGTGAACCCTCCCCGGAGATGGGAAGATAATGTCTCCGTTCCAACCTTTTCGAATGGAGTACAACATACTTTTTTGGAATTGCCAAGGTATTAATAACAACACCACTATCTCTGTTCTGAGAGACCTTCAAACCACCCACCACCCACCACCCTCACCTCATAGTCTTATTGGAACCTCGAACAAGTGGTGCTGTAGCAGACACAACTGTTAGAAAGTTAGGTTATAACTTCACGCACCGAATAGAATCCATTGGGTTTGCAGGTGGCATATGGCTTCTGTGGCACCATCCTTTGTCTATTACCATCATCAAAGAAAATTGGCAGTACATCCATCTTGAGCTTCTGCTTCATCATATCCTCTTGCTTAAGCTTACAGCAGTCTACGCTAGTCCTCAGGCTGAAACAAGAAAACTATTATGGGCAAATCT
>JANZXP010000009.1:26096748-26112815 GCA_027576715.1 Erythroxylum flavicans
TTTCATACTGGGAGGATCTTTATTTCATATGCGTTGTTGTGCTCACATACTGAATTTGATTGTCAAAGATGGACTGTTAGTAATTTATGATGCTATAGAAAAAATTAGAAATAGTGTCAATTATTGGGTTGCAACACCAAAAAGGGAAGAAAAATTTGCTGATGCTTGTAGACAGTTGGGTGTTACATATTCAAAGAAGCTTTGTCTTGATTGCAGAACTAGATGGAATTCTACATTTTTGATGCTTTCTTCTGCATTGCCATACATAGAGGTTTTTGAACGTTTGAAACAACGTGAGGTGCAGTTTAAGTCTTGTCCTAGTGATGAAGAATGGAAAATGGCATCTGAAATTTGTGATAAGTTGGAGATGTTTTATGGTGTCACTGAGTTATTTTCAGGTTCCAACTATCCAACTACAAATGTTTATTTCCCTAAAGTTTGTGAAATTAGATTGTCCTTGAGAGAATGGCTTTATTCTTCTAATGATGTTGTAAAAAACATGGCTTCAAGTATGATTTCCAAGTTTGATAAGTATTGGAGTGCAATCAATGGGGTGATGATAGTAGGGGCTGTTTTGGATCCTAGATATAAAATGAAGTTGTTGGATTATTTCTTTCGACTTATATATGGAAGTGAATCCGATGTAGAAATGAAAAAAGCTAGAAAATTATGTGATGATTTGATTGTTGAATATCAAGCCAACGATAAGAGGAGCATTCCCAGTAGAAGTGATTCTAGTGCATCTTCAAATCTCACTGAATTAGGTCCTCCTACAAAGAAATTGAGATGGCAGAGTAGTTATATGCAATATGTACAAGAAACTGCTTCCGAAAGTAATGTGAAGTCAGACTTAGATTGCTATTTAGAGGAGCCTGTTTTATTTGATGAATCAAATGAAGAAATATTTGATATATTGGCTTATTGGAAACAAATTGGAGTGAAATACCCAATTTTGCAAAGAATTGCAAGAGACTTCTTAGCCATTCCCATTTCTACCGTTGCATCAGAATCTGCCTTTAGCACTGGAGGTCGTATTTTGAGTCCACATCGTAGTAGATTACATGAAAACACAATTGAAGCATTAATGTGTTGGCAAGATTGGTTACGCTATGTGATGGGAGGTATTATAAGTTTATAACCTTATACTTTTGTACTATTTTTATTTTTATTTCTTTTATTTAAAATTAATATAAAATTTACAAATTGTTAGGTTTTTCAAATGCAAAGCCCCAATATTATACAGTTATCGAAGATGAAGAAGATGATGACAAATTTTCTACTACTTGAGTAAGTTGTATATAGTTCTAATTATTGCAAGTAAACTCTATTATGTATGCTCAATCACAAATTTCCCCTTGATATTTTCTCTATTTCTGCTCTTGTGATGATGGTTTGGAATTGTTGGGATTTTATTTTTCTTTAATCCTTTTTCAATAAACAATTAGGATTCAAGAATGGTCATACTGCTATCCAGATTGTGATTTTCAAGTGCATACTGACTGTGGTACTACAGAAACAAGAACAACATCAACTAGTGAAGATAAAAATCAGCCAGCCCCAACCTAGCAGATTCTATGGTTTCCTCTCAAATTCAAGATGGGGGACTTAGTCTTATTGTTTAAAATGACATGCAATTCATCTTTTTTTAGAATAAAGGTTTTTTCTTGTTATATTTTCAATTGTCATTCACGGATAGTTCATTGAGAATTTGAGAATATTTGAGATTTTGATTCAGGAAAGCTCCTGTTGAACTTTTCAACATAATGGCTTTTTTTATTGCACCATAGTATATTTTATGGAAGTGTGAAATAATCATATGAACCAACTTTATATAAGTACAGGGTTAGGATTCGGGTCCCCGCGGGGACTATCTTCACTTCAGGGATCGGGGATCGGGGATCGGGGATCGGGATCGAGGGTGCCCGGCGGGGACGGGACGGGGACAAAAATATTCTCACTTTAAGGATCGGGGATCGGGGATCGGGGACACGGAGTGGGAGTTTTGGGCAGGAACGGGGTGGGGAAGGTACTCCCCGTCCTTCCCCCCTACCCGTTGCCATCCCTATTCATAACCATGCATTATTAATTGTTATTATTATTAATTTTTATATACTAATATTAAATTTAAATCATTGTCTTACTAATTGTTAATTATTATTAAAATTTATATATTAATATCTTAATATATATACCTATTCACAGTTGTGACAAATTATTATATTTTTAGCTACTATATATTAATATAATTCTTATTAATTCTTTCATAATATAATTTTATTATTAATTTATTATAATTTTGTTATTATTAATTAAAATTTATTGTTAATTATGCCCTTACAAATTTTTCATCCATTATTAATTATTAATTATTGTTACTATATTATTAAGTACCATATGTTAATATTAATTTTATATGTCATTCATAATCGTGCATTATGAATTGTTCATTGTTATTAAATTTTATATACTAATATTAAATTTAGATCTTAATCATAACCCTGTATTAATAATTAATTGTTAATTATTATTAAATTTTATATATTAATATCTTAATATATACAAGTCACAGCCATGCCTGGAAATGAGGCCATGCATGCTTGAGTCGTAAAAATGAGAACCTTTCATAAAACAGACGGTGAGATGAAAACGTGGTTGCTCTGAAGAAAAGAAAAAACAAAGGATGGCATGAGTCACGACTTTGACTAAATAAGTTGACAATGAGAGGTAAAGCGTAAAGAATGGGAGTCGTAGGATAAAAGGGACGGTGGGATGGAATTGATAAGTAAGTGAAGTAAAAAATAGTGGTTACAGAAATAAAAAAAATAAGAAGTCACAGCTGTGACTAATAAGTCATAGGTGTGACAATGAGATGGAAGGTAAAGAATGGGAGCCGTCAGATGAAATGGACGAATGAGATAGATTTCGTGATCATTCATCCAAATCCATCCCATTCGTCTAACAGTGTTAAGAAGATGTAAAATATCACCTTTAATGCTGTAAACTAAGTTGGCTTAAGAGTTTTTCTTACTTCGTGAGTTCATGTTCTTGTAGAAACCTTCAATCCAATGGGTTGACAGGTAGTTTACCTCCTGAGATTGGCAGTCTGAAGAACCTTCAGGAACTTAGGCTTGATAGAGACAAGCTTCAAGGACATTTTGCTGCTGATAACAATTCAGATTTCATGCCTAAGGTACACGGAATGTAAGTAGAAAGTCCTGCCTTCCAGAGTTCTATTCAGCTCCATATTCTCACTTTTTGGTACAATTTGCAAAACATTCTTACGTATGGATTTAAGTGTGTTTAGCAAAATTGAGACAATTTAAAGATGGAAAACCATATCCATTACCAATTTTTAGTCCGTCAATTTTTTATCACAGGTTTTCAGGTGTTCATATTCATAGCAGAAATTTACTACCCATGCAAAAAATTTTTGGGCAAAATTCAGTTTTCGGAGATTTACAGAGGAATATCATTACATCTGTCAAAACTGTATTCATATGAGCAAATATCCATTGATAAACAAAAATTTAATATCTCACGCTTAACCTCAACAATGATTCTTGGTATTATTTCGATGCAGCAGAGGCAGAGGGTGTTATAAAGTACTTCCAATTTCTCAAAGAAGCAGACCACAGCTACAATTAACGTTTAGCACGAGAGTAATGATTGTCATTAGGATTTCTTTTCTGACTGAAAACTGCTAGCGCCTTCCTTACTGGCGGTTGAAAAGTTCTTTTGTCAGTGTGGTGGCTGAAGATGTCATCTGAGTAGAAGAAGTCATCTCCCTGAAAGGTATCATTTCTTCTATCAGCATAAATCTCGGCTAATAAGGAGGAACTAGACAAGATCAGAACAAAAAGGAAGAAAATCAACCTGTTTATTTGTTTTCTTCTTTGTCTTAGGGTGCAGGAATTTTTGTGGCAGTTGATCTTCACGTAGAATAGGATTCTTTGCAATGGCATTCCTTCCTCCTTGCGGCAAAGGCAATGAAAACTGCATAACGTAAATGTTCAGTAACATATAAATAGGAAAGCTTCAGTAGATGCCTAAGCCTCTGATACAAGACCCGACAAGATTTTCCATCAACAGAACATTCTGATGGACTGAATGATCACAGATGGAACAAGTAATAGAAAAAAAATGTTGTAAGACAATAAAGGGAGTGCACTTTGCAACGAGAATAAACCAGAAACAAGTATTCTATGAAAACAAGTACACAGGCGGACTCAAAACCAAGTGTAGAAATTCCAGCTAATCTCGTACATTGACTTTTAACCACATTTCGGTGAGAATTATGCTTACTTTTGTGCCACGCAGAGTGATCCTTGATCTTCTGGCTTCCATAGTTATCCCATTCTCACCTACTGTGATAGCCACTTTCCTCAGGGTGCCTCCATTTCCACATTCCGGACAGAAAATCCTTCCAATTTCAGCAGTCACAGTATAGCAGGCATGACACCTTAATATCCACCTGCCAAGGAAGCCAATTTAAACATAAGCATTTTAATATATCGTCACTTACCAATCAGACTATCTCAGGGATATAAAATCCCAAACGTATTTCCTTGGACATTTCATTTTCTTCCATTTCCAACTGTCATGTTTTGATAGTTAAAGGCTGTCTTCTCCAAGTCAGCAAGGTCATAATATTAACATCTCAACAGAATGTGAAGCATAATAATACATTCTACATACTAGAAAAACAATTCTGTACCTGTGCAGCTGATGGATTTGCATTCCCCCAGGTGCCAACAGTCTTAAACCAATTTGCAGAAGAACATTCTGCATTGCAAAGTCACTAGTTATACAAGCCACACTAGATTCTGACAAGGATCTGAGCATCCAGCTTTGCTCACTACCATCATCGTCCACATTTGATGCATCAAGACTCTTGTTGGTGTGGCTTGAGATCTCAAAATGATTCACCTCTGAATTTAGATCATCATCTTCACAAACTTCACCACCAATGGTTGTATTGTGATCAGATGAAGCTAACATCTCAGAAGAATGACTGAAGTCTAGTCTGGCAGAATCCATGTTATCTTCTTCTTCTCCTTGTTCAATGCTTACCTGAATTTCTTCCAACCTCATTTGATCTAGTACAGGAGACAGTTCTTCACCGCAGCTCTTATCCTCTATCATCTCACTCTCATTCAAGGTCCCACTTACAGAATCTGCTGCTTTAGAACTTTTCAGTAATATATGACCTTGGTCACTAACTTCCTTGACAGCATTGTTACACGCACTATTATCTAAATCTTGTTGACTATCTTTCTCAAAGAGAGCCTCATTATGTTCACGTCGAGCTTTTCTTCTAAGATATCTCCTTTGTGTACTTCGACTGACAGCAGGTCTCCAATTACCAGCATCATCATCAAACTGTCCCTGAGATGCATCAACTCCAGCTGCAACCATCTTCTTCCCTTCTATGTTAATCACCGTCTTTTTGGGAAGATACCTATTGTTTCTTTTAAAACCATGTATCGCATCTTCATGATTCTCTGAATGTGCTTCAACCATGTTCACCATCAAACCGTCTGGAGATTGTTCATCTACAGCAGTAACATTCAATCTTATGTCCTTCAAAGGAACAATTCTTGAACCAGTGTTCATTCCATCTCCTGCTTCACGTTCTAACGCTTCCCATTCTTCCAAATTAGGAACATTAGAACCCCAACCAGGCATGTCTTTTTCAGGCAACCTCTTTACATTGACTGTGCGGATAGGAGGAGGAGCATCCCTAAGATGTGTGATCCCATGCATCTGTGCCTCCAACGTGTAAGTAAGGGCAACTAGTTTAAGATCAACATCTGAAAGGGTCTGCAAATCACCAGTAGCCCTTGCAAACTTAATAACTGAAGATGAAAATGAACATAGAATCAACATGACTATGAACTTCGAGATAAAACTCTAAATATTGATAATCAAAGCCAAAAGCCTTCAAGATGAAAATATTTCTCCAAGGAGTAACAATACAAGTTAATACACTGTATTGTGGAAATAAAAAAAAAATCGAAAGATAATTTCGGGAAACATTACCTTCAACGAACAGATAAACATACACAGATGAAATTTACAATGAACCTAAATATTAATTAGACTTGAACCAATATGAGCATCTCACAGAGGCAAACAAAGTAAAAGAGTTTCTCACACTGCCCAAGTAAAAGAAACGGAACCTAACAAATCAACTAAAGAAAGGGGGCAAATTACCTTTGTTGAGAGCTTCAGGGGTGGGTTCCATGGAGTCAATAGTGAAAGGAACAAACGAGAGCCGGTGGCGGGAGACAGGGTCTCGAATCTCGTCGAGAACTTCAGGGACGGTAACAAACCTGTCGGCCAAGTGGTGGAGCCTATCGCCGCCGTTGATGACCGCGTTGGCGTCGACAATCGCCATGGATATTCCCCCTTCGGACTTGCACCTCGCCACGAAGGCTTGGGTTGTGGAGTACGTCGACGGGGTATGCAACTTCTCCGGCAGCGAACAAGTCTTCACGACGTTGCTCCAACATGTCTGCGGCGCTGGTGACGCATCCATGGTCCTGGAGAGAACTGTGAAGTAAGGCTGATGCGCTAAACCCTAAGCGTGTAACTAGTTATAAACCAAATTTCCTTTATGATGCGCGGTGCGCTAAACCTTAGCGTGTAACTAACTATTTACAACTTGGAAATTTGGTTTATATATTTTTTTTTGTAACATATCTATTTTAATAATCTTAAATTTAATAATAATTTAACGTAATTTCCAAGTTGAACCATATTTACTATTCAAGTCTAATTTATAACTTTAAAATCAAACTATTAAAGTATTAATTTTAATAATATTAAATATAAATTCGATATTAAAGTATTAAATCAGATGATTGATATATTATATTTTTATTGGATTTACTATTTTGTAATAACTTTTTTATTTGTAAAAATAAAATATATCGTATGTTTATAAATTTTTTGCAATAACGTGTAACAACAATTCATTATAACATTTTAGTTAATCATTCTCTGACCAAGTTGATCAAAGGGTAAGAGGTCTTAGGCAAGAGGATCTCTTATCGCCTTATCTATTTGTTCTCAAATCGGATGAGTCCTAAAAATTTATTAAACATTATATTACCCTAGAAAGAAAATTCAAGTATCATAAGAAATATAAGAGGTTAGAAATTCTTAGTTTAGAGGTTGTTTGGTTTCACTTTTGTTTTTTTTTATATAAAAATTAATAATAATGAAAAATTAATAATACACGGTTATGAACAATATATAAAATTAATATTAACATATGATACTTAATAATATAGTAATAATAATTATTAATTAATTTATTAGAATCAGCGTCTCTATTATGTAGTGATAAGGCTGTGTAGTATGAGACCTCTCCAAATTCTATATCATTGTAGGATTTTAAAATGGGCGATAATGACGATAGAATTAAGAAACCAAAACCGAAAAAGTCAAACTTAAATCTCAATTAACAAGTATAGATGATGAAGAGCAAATCACCACGGCAAATGACAAGAGAAAGATGACCAAGCTGTTAAATTGAGTAACTGCGCCAATAAATCCAGCTTTAAGTTCGAGTTTTTGTTCATGCCTATATAAAAGCGAATGACCAGTCTGAAGAAAAATGATACCGAGATACCTTTAAAGGGTTTGGTTAAACTCCGACGGTACCTCTAAGTTCTCTAAGAGTGGAGCAACGACAGGAAGACTAATCCGTGATTGCTCCGGAACTGACTGGGAGGTTTTATTCAAAACATCGGATGGTGTTCGGCGTTGGTTGCTGAACTGTGGAGAGTACACACAGGTTTAAACTTGGCTTAGAAACTGGGGTATAGAGAGGTAGAAGTCGAGGTCGACTCCCTGAAAGTCATCAATATTCTGTCTTCCTCTGCACACATGCATGGCTACGAAAACCCTTTATTGATGGCAATTCGAGAACTATTGCAAGGAAATTGGGACCTTCTGTTCAAACATATTATGAGAGAAGGAAATTGCTGTGCCGACAGGTTAGCTACAATGGCTGCATCTTTTGACCCTGGGATTACATTTTTTCATTCTCCACCCATTGAGTTTATGGAGATCCTGCTGCAAGATCGATCAGGAATTACATTCCCCAGAATCGGCGTGTAAAGCGCTGGGTATTGTTTTGTTATGATTCTCCCTTGTAAACAAAAAAAAGAAAGGTAGAGAAAACATCAGCAACAAGAAAACATCAGTAACAAGAAAACATCAGTAATTTGTCGCTTGATCTGGAGATGAAAGATCGAAACGAAAAAGAATCAGAATACTTATACTACTCATATCTCACTTCTTCGCTTCCCGTCACTTGATTAGCCGCGAACAGAGGATTCCTCCATTTCATTCCAGATCCTGACTAAATAATAAAAAAAACTGTTAGTAACTAAGTTACTCACCATGATCTCACCTTGTTTTCTATAAAATCACACAATATTTTCATTGCAACTCTAGTACCTGCTTACGTATCCGATTCTCAGCCCCTTTCTTCTGCGTCCTCTATCCCTTGAGTCACTTGAGAGTCGGGAGTGAACAGGGCGCGCTAAGTCAAATTGAAAATTTAAAATATAGGTGGTGCGGGTGGTTTAACACTCTCATCCCTTAATCTGAGGTCTCAAATTTAAGTCTTAAGAATAGAAAGATCTGTTTGACCAGTATTTTACTCCTTACAAGTTGACCTGGTGCTAGCAGAAATTAGTCTGAATGTTGATGACTTAAAAGTACATTTCTATAATTGGAATCCTTTTAAAACACCTAATAAATTAAAAAAAAATTCAAAACCTATCCGCCTTTTATAACCCTAGGCTTTTTTATTTTAAAAAGTAAATGGTTAAAAAATAAATCAATTTCACTTAAAATTAAATGATTAAAACAATTCTTTTTTTTATTTTCAATTTTCTATTCAATGTAATTTAATAATTTTTGTTATTAAAAATCGAACAATTTTTAATTAATTAGTCAAAATTTTAAAATTAATAACTTTTTATAAATTAATTAATTTTTATTTAATAATTTTTAATTAAACTTCAAAATTTTCGATACATAAAAAATCTCTTTCAATTATATTTTAAATTCTTTAATTTTATTTAATCTTTAACTTATTTAATTCCAAATGAACTTTTTAAATCTTAAATCTCTTGTTTTACGGATGTAGCTTTTGTTATAGTTTTAAAAACATTTGAGCAAGATACTGACCGGCAAATTATGATTTTTATTCATGACCAGTTGATTGATGAAAATTTTTGTTTGGAGATAAATCGAGGCACCAACAATCTGATTTTCCTTTTCCTTTCTACTCTTTGTCATCAAGCTATGCTTACAGTTAGTTCCTAGGTCGAAAACAGTTTCATGAACAGACAATCTTGTAACAGTCCTGAATTCTCACAATCTAGCTATTACAAAAGCTACTGGTCATCTACATCTAGACATAGTGAAGTAGAATTCTGAAGTTCAAGAAACAGGGCACTTGTCCCTACACAAGAGGATGCAAGGATCAAAATCCTCCAATACTTATTTAAGGTGGCATGATGTTTTCATCTTTTTCACAAGCCTATACAATATATAGAACAGCACACGATGAAGAGTCGGTTTAGTAGGAAATTCCAGTCAGTGTTTAGAGAAAGAGTATAACACTTCAAACAAGCATGCTTTACTACTTGTCACCTCCGGTCGATACGCAGAAGTCCACAGTTGAGGTGTTCCAGCTCTGAGGATCATCACATTACCAGTAAATCAAAAACATAGACAACCGAAGCATCACAAAAGCATAGAAGAGATAAAGGAATGAATTACCCCTGTCATGGAGTTCATAAGAGTTTTGTTTCATTGAAAGGCTTCAACCTTTCTAGCTCCTGCAGGGCCGTTGTTGGATCCATTTTCTGACATGTCAAAGCAAATATTTGTTTTACTCTGACAAATAGACTGAGGATCATCTAGCAGGCAAGAACTTTTGGATCCTTGTTCTGAGATATGTTTCATATCCTGCAGATGTGCGGCCGAGAGTTTTGTAGTACCTTCTCTCTTATGCTCGAAAGAGAGCTTGGTAGATACAGGTGATTCGGGTGTGCTGGGGTGTTTTCCAGACAACTCAATAGGCCTATGAAAGAGCAGGTGAGCCACTGTTCTGTCAATAGGATTGGTCTCTGTTTCTACCTCAGGCATCTTAGAATTTCTGTAAAACAATATGTTCAACAAAATTTATTGGCGTTAGTGATACATTTACCCAAAAAAGTGGACCGTTTTTTATTGGAAGTGATAAGTACACCGAAAGGAAACATCATAGCAGAGCAAATTAATTGGTACTTCAACCATGTATCTTTCTTCTGAATTCCATGAACAGAAAACATGGGATGATAATGGCACCTGACAGGTCTAATTTGGTTTGTAATAACTTTTTCATTAGCAGAATATAGCTATAGCATCAAAGATTTGAAAAACTACAATCATGAGAACAACATTAAAGAAACTTAAACCTGTTATGGATAGCAGTTTCTTCCTTCACAACTTGCTCATCCCTGCCACTGTTGTTGGTACTGCTAGTATCACTAGTATATTGTCTTTGCAATGCACTTTGAGCCAACCGGAACAAGCTATCTCTCATACAAAGTCTGATTCTGACATCCAACTGTGGAAAAAAAATTGGTTTGGCAATATATTCATGACTGAATTACTCAACCAGGTAAACAATCGGCATACAAGTCGAGCATACCTTTGCAATTATATCTCGAAGCTGGAATAATACAGTGTCCTCTAATGAAAAATCATTATCTGTCAAAGAGATGACACTGGAATCGTCTTGTTCTATAGGGGAGCTTGGGTCAAAAGCATGAAGAGAGCTTAGCTCCTCAGATTCTATATTTGCAACAATGGCTCCCTCAACATCTTGCATTCCATTTTCTTGAGAATAATGTTGACGAATGGGCTGATTGCGACAGGCTACTTGATGAACAAACTGTTGCTGTTGTTTCTGGATTGCAAGCAGTGCTTGCATTTGCTGCCGCTTTCTCAACTTCTCAATTTTTTCCTGAGGTGTCATGGTCTGGCCTTTATCTGTAGAATGTGCTATCTTCTTTGCAGGATCCATCTTACCTGAAGAAGCTTCATAGCCAGAAAGCAAAGACTGAGGATTGAATTCCCTGGAATGAATGTGAGACATCACTGGCATGGCAGTATATGGACTTGCTACACCCCCATAAGCAGAAGGGGCAACAAATGGGTTAGAGATCTGGTGGAACTGCAATGAATTGGATCCCTGTAACTGCTTGTGTTCGCTGAAAACCGTAGAGGAAGAAGATTGCAGGATCGGGGCTACATATTGATTCTTCAATTGAGTGGAAGAGGTTTCAGGTGAAGACCAATTACCATGTATATCTTGGTACATGATATGCTCCTCCAACTTTTTCCTACTTTTCAAGAATTTCTTTTGCTTATATACCTGTTCAGATTAAATGATGAAGACAACGAACAATCAAAAGTTATCCTGAATTGATGGGGAAATCACATAAAGTCTGTAACATGGAAGATCGACTTTCTCAATAAAGTGACAGTCGATTTGACTACATATACCACTAGGAAGAAGAAATAAGACTACGGATAGGTATCAGATTTCATAACGGCTCAGAAGGATAGAAATATTTACCTTAGAAGCCAATTCATTTGGCAGAAATGTTTTTTCTGAAGTAAGCTGACAGTTTGCTGAGCTGTTATTTCCTCTGTTGATCAATTCTGTCTACAAAAAACAGGAGATTAACTCTTCACATATTCCCAGCTTAAGCAATAAACTAGTATACATCGACTGATCAACCAAAAAAAGCTTAATACCTGCTGTTCAAGTAAAGGTTTACTTGCATTTCCAGAATAATGAACATGATCCGGAATTTGTTGCACACTCTGCAGACCATGAGTTACTGGATCATTCAATTTCCCACGGTCAGGGGTAAAAGGCCGGTCATCTTCAAGATACTCTGTTTTGATTCCGAAATGCTCAGATGTATTTCTCAAAGCGCCAATCTCTAAATTTTGAGATTCCACAGACATGGGGAAGGGCTTTACTGGACTGTTAGTTACATCTTTAGAAGAAGACCATAGCTCATCAGCACTAGGAAGGCTTACACTGCCAAATATAGAATCATCATTTCTGCAAAATCATCACTTGTGAGGATATTAAGTCAGATCATTGAAAAAGAAAATAATATGAAAGTTTGGTATCAAAGCATCATTTGTGAGGAAGGATGCCAGAATCCTTCAACAACCGAAGCTAAACTAACTCCTAAATAAATTTATGCCACTTTCCAAAATCCTGTCTTGCAACGAAAGCTTCTTCACAGATTTCTATCCTTAGAAATAAAGTTCATGTAACTACTACAAATGGCATGAATCGTCGCTGGATAAAGGTTTCAGTTAAGAGAATGGTAACTCAGTTGAATTCATCATTTCTGAAAGATTTTGTGTTCTATGAGAAGAAAACTTGATATTGCTCTTTACCTGAAAATTTGATCAAGATCATCAAAGCTTCCAATGTTAGCCCACCCATAGTCAACAAAATCACCTTGTTCTTTCACTTCTTGGGGATTTTGAAACATTCCAGTTACATTATCAAGTTCAGCTATCTCTGCCATTAGATAAGTGTACTGTTAGAGTGAAAAGATTGTGCAGTATATGATCAGAGTACTTTTATTCTTTACACATCTTACCACCTCTTGACGAATCAACCTTGGATATGTTAATCAAATTGTTAGATACTGAAGTATCCATCGAATCTTGATCAGTTTTGACAGCATGAGAGATAGGTAAGCCATGCCAAGACTGCTTGCCAGATCCAGATGCAGAAGTTCCTTCACTGATCTCAAAGTTTGAACTGCTCTTGAGCTTTGTTCCATGCATATCAACTTTAGTAGTGGATACCTTCCGCCTAGTGGACTTGACATCTTCTTCACTCCATTGCTTCCTTTTGCTATAATTGTCAGTTGCCTCTGGATAGGGCACAATATGGTCATCACTCTCATCAGCCTCACCCCATATGATATTAGTAAGCTGAAAATAATGGGGCATGAAACTTGTCATCATTACGTGACACGTGTAACAAGAGAGGCATGTCTGACAGCAAAAAATCCTTAATAATCACAAAAAAAAAAAGATGACGGAACACATGCAGTCTAGTATCTGAGGGCATTTATGAGTCATACGTGACATTGTTGCAGAAAAACTTTTGTCACCTCTACTGTCAAAGCAATTCGTTCTAGGCTGTACAAGAGATGGAGTTCATAAGAGACAACCGAAACAATAAGGTTATAAAGTGAACAAGTAAAAGGCTATTATCCTTGTGAAATAAAAATGTGATGTAGGGAAATGCTCAAGGAGTAACACACTCTGCATACCACCATTTTCCACCACTCTTCAGAGTCTCTTCACACTTTCTTTCTATAGGCAACTTATTTCTAAAGAACCACTTCTCCTCCGATCATTTACAATTGGAAACCCGAATAAATAGTAGAAACATGAATTCTTATTTCCTGACACCCAGTAGCTTGTCTTGAAACCATTTCCTCACCATCTTTACTTTGAAAACAAAAATGCAACATATAAAGAAGATTTCAGGTGCCTCTGAAGTGTTAGCTAGTACTTGGCACTCCTATTATGAGTGTTAGCTAGCACTATGGCCAACGCATTCACTAAAGTTGGCTATCTGAAGTTCACATCATTCCCATCTCCTCAATTCCTACCAACATTCTTTAACGAAATTACTTTTTTTCTCCCCTCAAAATTTTCTTTCAAGCCCTTCCAGCTTTCCAGCACTTCTTTACATCTTGACCTCAAAAGTACCGTTGTAACAAATTTTCAGTTCAACCATCTTAGGTGCCCCAGTAGTGGTGTAACAGTTACTTAAAGCAGATGCCCCCTAATTGCCAGGTTCAAGCATCAAAATGAAGTGAAAATACATTCTCAACACTAAGCATGTGATTATATATACATTATTCATTGATTATCCTCTTTACTGTGTTCGCTTCCTTTTCAGTAACTCAATATCAAATTAATCTTCAGAGTCCTAAATCACATCATTGATTGCCACAAACTTCAGTACGAAGTAAATTCAATCTTCAAGTCTAGTTACCGTATTGCTTACTGAATTACGCATTTTTACTATAACGAGAGTTCAATCAAAGTTTCTTAGAGAGGCTAAATCCATTGATTATCCTACTTTTCAGTTTAACTTGAGCATGATATCGCCTTACAATGCCCCTCAAGTTTGGGCATATCGTAAAATTAAGCCCCCAAACAACAATAGATAAACAGCTAAAGACAATTTCTTGGTCAACTGATCAAATCACTGGAATCTGAAATCAGGCTGAAATCTTACGCTTAGAAGAAGGAAATAAACATGACCTATATGTTTTCCGACAGAAACAAAAGTCTTCAAGTAAGATCCTGTTCATTCCTATCATAGGATTCTTCAAGCACATGTATTCAAATTGTATCCAGACAATAAACCATCAACCTTTTATCTAATTCTCCCTCAATTCGCTTGCAGAGTTCATGTTTTTAAATAATAAAAAAGCAAGAAAATCCCACCAAAGTTCAGCTTTCTCACAGGCTAAAAAGCGAACAATTCATAATCAACCTTCACAAAAGAAAAGAAACAAACAAGCTTACCTCTTCGTCGTTCCAATCAAACATCTTTGAAATAACCACAACCGACCTCGAAACGATAATTCAAATCAAAGAGACGGTAGTGAATTACTCCAAACATCGCCAGTCTTTCAACAACCTTAACACAAAGAAAGAACAGAGCACACAACAGAACTCCTAAACCCTCAAAACAACGTGAGACAAGTTTGTACTCATAACTCAGATTAGGAGGAAGAAAGGTCAAAGAAAGAGAAAGCAGAAGAAGTGCGAGACATCCAAAAAAGAGGTTTCAATTAAACCAAGTTTTCCAGAGCAGACCTGACCAGACGAGAGAGAGAGAAATTTTCTGGTGGGGTCCATCTCAAGTGAAGTTCGGCAAAGGTAATGGCTGGCAAGTGGACACGTGTAATGTCGTGTGTCTATGGTAGTGGTTGGGAGAGGGGCAGATCTAATACTGGAACGTGATTGGATACAGCTTGCTTAGATCTGAATTTCATTTACATTTCATTTCAACTTTGTGGCGGAGATTGTGGGACGAGTCGCTATCGTGGTCCGAATGTGGGACCCAGTTACC
Source organism: Erythroxylum flavicans (assembly GCA_027576715.1). Classification (NCBI taxonomy): domain Eukaryota; kingdom Viridiplantae; phylum Streptophyta; class Magnoliopsida; order Malpighiales; family Erythroxylaceae; genus Erythroxylum; species Erythroxylum flavicans. The sequence continues at coordinate 26,111,960 of JANZXP010000009.1, forward strand.
AAGTATTCTTCATTCTTGTCCAAGATTTTTCCTAATTTTACCACATTAAATATTAAATTCTATAAGTGGGCGGCAGGATTAGATCACTTAAATTAGACTTATAATTAAGTTTTAGTACCTGGATTAGGACGTTGATTGCGGTTAGCATAATCCGGACGATAATTGTTTTAGTAAAAGACTCCAACTATCATTATTATTATTTAAAAATTAAAAATAACTTGTTAAATACTTGTTAAAATTTTAATATAAGTAGTCTTATATATGTCAATGAGCTGAGCTAGGCGGCCGAAAAAAGCTGGCTCATAGCCTGAGTTATAATTCACTTTCAAAACGACGTCGTTTTGGGAAAAATAAGATAGCCACAAACCAGGCCACCAACTTGAGTAAAAACCAAGGTTTTAAAAACCGAACCAGACCGGATGGTCCGACCGAAAATAGTCTGAACCGGCCAGTTGTTCGGTTCGGTTTCAATTAATAACCCCTGTGTATAGAAACCGGCCGGTTTTTCAGTGAACTGGCCGGTTTTCTAATGAACCGGTTAATTGATATACAAATAATAACGTAAAACATTAATGCTTCAATTTCACAAAAACTCTCGTCACCTCTAGCATCTTCTCCCTTCTCAGGTGCTTCTACCATCTCTCTTCTCATACTTCATTGCTGCAAAATTAGCTTTCTTTTTGCCATCTTCGCCAGATCTCGCCATCATCTTTTATTTCTGACCATTTGTCATCTTCTCCAGACTCTTAAAAAACAAGACTCTCTCTACTCGCCGCTAGTCTCTTCTCTTCATCGTCCTCTTCGCAGATCTCATCGACTCCATCTTCCGTAGGTAAATTTCTTGTCTATGTTTGGT